>VXAB01006675.1:2110-73401 GCA_013399175.1 Odontophorus gujanensis | reverse complement strand
AAAAAAAAAAAAAAAAAAAAGGAAAAAAATCATCCAGAAATTGAGGAGCAAATGGCCAACACGTTCCTTCTGTTCTTTGGGAAGGGTGATTGCGGCTTTAGGCTATGGAAATGCAAACTGTTAAAGAAAAAGGCAGTAATGCCATAGCTTACAAAGCCTGCAGGGATGATGATGTTTTGTGTTAGGTAATGCACAAGAACAAGGAGACAATGACAGAGGCAGAAGAAATATCACCCACTTCTTCAGCTATCCTGAAGCTCCCGTGCAAGAGTCAAAGCAATTATTTCCACAGCTTCACAAACCTTTGCACTTCTCCGTTAATGTGTCAGACTTTGTTACATTAATTGTACCTTATTCTGCCCCAGGGAACAAAAAAAAAAGAAAAAGAAAAACATCATTTGTTTAGAGAACAAACAAGGGTACACTTCTGTTTCCCTCTTTTACTCTCCATCCTTCTGTTCTGCGTTTTACTCTCTGATCAAATGTACTCCTGCAGTGACATCTCCTACTCCATATGCCCTCCTCCCTCCAGAAACCCACAGCAGCAGGGCAATATCCATTATCCTCACAAGTGCCCTGTAGTAGTTTTACAGCAGATGCTGCTAAAACATGTGATAAAAGGAGAATCAAAACTCCCCTCCATCATGGGGAAACAGGACAGCTAACAGACCCACCCAATGATGCTCCAACAGCAGCACACAGATGCTCTGTGTGGGATTTCCCCACAACTGTGGTCTGAGCCATCCTCCTCCTGCTCCCTGTCCTCTCAAGAGAAAGTCTCTCTCACAGCACCATCTCCAACACTAAAGTTTTGCACCTGTGAACACTCAGGCAAGAGCAAATTTTCCACTCAGCTCCCCGGGTATTTGCAGGCTCCACATCTGCAAACACTGTGCTCAGACACACTGCTCTGGATCTGCTCTGCTGTGCTCACACGAGGGAAGAGCACAGTGCTGCCAGATGATGCACAGAGCAAGCTGCCACAGCACGAAGCACAAACAACTCTGAGGAGTTGTTCAGTTAACAGCTCCAGGCCAAGAACTACAGAGTGAAAGAAGTTCTCTATGACATGTGAGCACTGAACAAATATGTGAATTTTGTAATTTCTTTGTAGAGGAAAAAAAATATATACATAGAATGAATTTCATGTGATAATTATTTTGTCCTTTTTCCCTCCCTCATCTTCTTTCCCCTGTTGAGATGTGTAATTTGTGGGTGCGTTCCCTCCAGCCTTCCAGAGCTCTCACAGACTTCTGAAATGAGTTTCTTGCTGAACCTCTACAGCACAATTACACTTAAAGAATGTCAGAGATTGAACTGAGCCATCTGGTCCCTATCAGAAAATGATTTCTTTTATGGTTCGTAGGTTGCCAAATTGAGATTATTCAGGCACAGCAGCATTTAGGAGTTTGCTATTTTTAGAGGGATACGCAGACATTTCTTGTTTAGGATAACTAAGAAGCTAGTATTAAAACAAACAAGAGGAGCAGCCTAGTTGTGAACTTAGATGCAGATGAACAGTTCCAAGAGGAACTGTCCATGCTCTGAAGTTCTGGAGCTTCTGCTCATCTGTCTTATGGCAAGGACCACACTTATCAGCCACTTCACTGCTAAAAGGGAGAGGAAAATACATGCAACACAATCATGCATCATTCTGACAGCATACTGAAGGTCTTAGACAGGACCATGGTGGTTCGCAGAGGGTTACAGCTCTTGCATGAGAACAGGTACTTCTGTGAGTGCAAACAAGCAAAGCATACCATCAACGCTGAGAGTTCATAATGAAGACAAGGATATTTGCACACAGCCATGTGCACACATACACAGGAACACCTGGAGACAGATCTCAGCTCTGTCACTAAATCTAAGATTGGTAAACACAAAATCAAAGAGGAACCTGGCTCAGAGAGGACACAGCTCTCAGCTACGTGTCAGAAGAAACTTGCAGACAGGCACGCTCAACCCATTTTGAAAACACACAAAACAGAACAGCTTTTCAAACGTAAGGATGCCTCCTCACAAATGTCTACAGGCTACAAGTTCTGTTGAATGCTGCCAGCAGAACCATCATCCAGTACCGTGGCTTGAAAACCTTCAGCAAAGATCAAGGATGGCAAAAATATTTAATAGAACTCAAAATGCTCCAACAGCGTTTGGAGAAGCAGTGACTTTCTCACAGCTCCGTGAAAATACTCACGGTTAGTCAAGCTCGTGCACTTCAATTAGTATTTTTTTTTTGTTCCTTAATGACTAATAAACAGTAATTAATGAGTTCCACTCCATGTATTTCCTCCTTCCACTCTCACTATTCATACGTTATGCCCATTAAAGCCAGCTAACTGCTTGTAAAACGCATCCCTTCTTCAACTGATAGGTGGAAAGTGATAAAATCTAAATATGTATCAGCCCCACAATCACAACAGAGACAATAGGGATGCTCACAGCCCAAGAAAGGCCACATTATCAACCACCACATGAACCAGAAGATCACGGTTGTTGTGTGCATGTGTAACATACCGTGCAAAAGAACTGCACATTATTCTGCAGCTTCTCCTCACGCATGTTGCCCGTGGCAGGCCCTGTGCAGCAGGGAGGAGGCCAGGTCAGAGTTGCAGCAATGTGCAGAGTGGGTGCTGCTGCTGCTACCCCAGGGCTGGCCCAGTGGCTGCCTGCTCATCCGCCGTGTGCTCTGCGCATCCATCCATGCCCACAGCCAGGCTGAGCCGATGTGTGTCAGTAAGTGCTGGGCTGCTGCTGGGAGTGGAAGAGCAATGCTAAGCATCCATAACCTGCTCTGTAGCAGCGCCGGCTCAGTGCACTCTGTACATTAACTGGTAGGCAGACTACCCGGTAAATCAGGAATAGTGTTACCCGAAAGGAGTCCTTCCCCACATGGCACCATCCCACATGCCCCAAGGTCCAGCTCACTGTCTTAGCCACAAAACCAGCCCATTGCTTTGCAAGAAATGGTCCCCAGAGTGGGAAGGCAAGAAGTCTGGGATCTGTTGCCAGCTGTGCAAGCACGCTGATTGCATGGTTGCTGCCTCTGGCTCCCACCCCAATGCCACAAGTCATAAAACCTACATGGAAACATTTCTACTAGAGAAGCAGATCACCTCCCAGCTTCACTGCCATGAGTCTCATACTTCTCAGGTCACAGTGTTGCGCCAGATGTTTGCAAAAAGCAAACACACCAAACAAGGAAACGGAGGACTACAGCAGGCAGCAGACGATGCAGTATTTGCAGTAAGGAGCAGGCACGAGGTAACCTTAAACCCTGATTCAGAGCAGGTTTTCTCCCTTTGTTAGTCAAACATCACACTGCTGCAAGCGGCTTGCTTGAACAAGCTATGAATTTCAGGTTACAGGCAGCAGAAGTCCCCATTTATATTTCCAAATAGGAAGTATGTTCCTTCATTGCATCTCCACCATGAAAATGAGAGGGACAGAAGAAGAATGAGGAGCCTACACCCCAAAAGTAGAATGGTGTGGATGGATTAACTAACATAGGGCAAAAAAGACTTGGAAAAGCAAATGCCAAGGCCCTCACTGCAGCAAGCCACCATAAAAGAGCAGGATCAGGTTAGCAGCATATAGTGCCTTGGTCACCCAAGGATGCCCTAATAGAAGATCACCATGAACACCCATGGGAGCCTGAAAACAGCACTAGGTCAGCCCCGCAAAAGCAACCCAAAGGAACACGGCCCTGCTCCAGAAAATAGATCCATCCTTTTAACATTCTTGAAATAAAGTTTCTTGCTGTTACTTTCTGTTTTGCCCACATTTCAATCGTGGCCAAAATTCAAGCATCACCTTCTCTGTTCAGTGGGTGCACCCTCAGCAGCAGCTTTGCTGGGCCCAGCTCCCTGCTTGGCACCACCGAGTTCAGAAAGCAAGACAGATAGGATTTGTCCTTTAAGGGCATCATTTCCATGTGCCCTAATAATGATAAGTAAGTCCCTAGTGCACAGGATAAGGCTGTCATCTAGTGGCAAGCAGGAAGCCTGCAATTAATTCTCTCCATCAGAAACAAGATAGCAAAACCAAGCCAGTGAAAGCCTGCAAGTTCTCTGCCATCCCCACTTCTCTCCTCTCCCAGCTGACTTGCATCAGGGAAACACAATAAGGTCTTCCGGCATTACATCTGCAAAGAAAACTGATCTTGTGATGCTCTGGTCTAGTAGATTCACCTCTTGAAACCAAAAGGCATTTTTCCTTAGGCTGAGGACAAAGACAGATGCAATTCTCCAAGGTTGCCCACGGAGATCCTGCAGGCACCTTCAAGCTGCTCTGAATAGCCCCACTGCAGTGGGACAACAGCCCCAAGCATCCTAAATCAATTACTTGCAGGATAGCCAGAATGAAGGGAGTAAATTGAGATGTTTTTTTCTCATTCCAGCACAGACTTGCTCCATAAACATTACTCACACCATTAAAGCAACACCTGGTTCTGTTCCTTAGCACAGTAAGTACACCTCACTCACTTTTGGTGCCAGTAAGACAGCAAGTGCATGCTGACCAAGCCCCTGTGCCTCCCAGTTCACACCAACTGCTTTGTGGCTGCCAGCCTTGTTACTTCACAGCACTGCTTCCATGATAGTATGCTTTACTAGTAGTAAGCCTGTTGTTATTTTCCAGCCCCTTACACAGGTAAATTGACTCTGCTTTCAGTACAAGGACAAGAGGTGTGGTTCAGTGCCCCTATTCTGTAGTCAGACACATCTAGACACACCTCTGAAATCACCTCTCTTACCCTCCCAGGTCATACAGTACTTGTATTATAACATCAGGAGTCAGCAGGTGCTGGAAATAGATGGAAGCACACTTCAGGATATCATGCATCTGGTTTTATTGTTACTATTATTAAATTTATAAGCTCTGGAGAGCATCTTTGAGACCCGGGATCAGCCCAGAGATCTCCTAACTCTGGACCTTGGAAGGAAGGAGGAGACCAGGCCTGGTGAAGAACTCATAGGATGAATGATGCATTCAGAGCCTGGAGGGTCAAAATCTGCTGAGGAAGTGCCAGAGAAGACAGCTCCACTGAAGCGTGCTGATCCCACAGAGAGGAGCACCAAGGCCCCACACTGCCAAAGGCTCCTTTCACTGCTTTCACAGTGAGAGAGATTTAATCTCGTACAAGCAGAAGGAGCTTCATGTGCCTTGCCAGGTGCACAAGATAGGACTTCCAAGTTGTGCTGCCAGCACAGGAGAAGGAGTGGATGAGAAACAGCTGCAACAGGAGCATTAGTTACACTCTGGGTGCTCAGAGGCCTCCTAGGTGGGATGCAGATGGATTTTGGAGCAAGGGCACCCCATGGCTGCATGTCACACCCGAGCTACGTAAGCACTGATGAGGTCTCTGCAGATACAAGCAGGAAATTGTGAATCTTTCTGAAAGGGAAAGGCAGTCTGATTTGTGAATGGCTCTGTAACAGCCTTGGCCTGTTTTCTCACTGTCATTAAGAGTGGTGCTTACAGCAGGAGCAAGGCAAGCACCCATATGAAGTTGCTAGAGAATACTCCAAGTAACTCTATATCCATTGGAAGAGGCAGCTCAGCACCTGGGGGAATTTTCCAAGAAATGAGATGGATTTAGTGCAGTTCTGAGACTTCCTGTATATCCTTTCAGTGGATACTGAAAGAATAAAGATTCACTGTATCATAGGTGGTGTGACCAGCTGCTACATCTCCCTGTACACACCAGCAAAAGGGTTAACAGTGACCCCACAGCATCCTAAAGGAGAGTTGTTGTTTTTTTTTTTAATGAGAACAGCAGGAATCTTCATAGTAATAGACCCTAGTGAAACAGAAGGACAAGTAGAGAAATAAAATAGTCTTCTCACTTCTCAGCATCCAATTCATCCCTGTAATCTGGATTAATTTTGTTTTTCTGACCCTAGCACCCCATCCCCTATCACCAGAGCTTTGCTCACATCCCACCAGGCTTCTGGATGCAACTCAGGGTTGAGTGTCACCTTCACTTTGCCTTACAGAGCAAGTAATGTGACACACAGGAACTCCAACCTGTCTTCCCCCCACAACCAGAGATGCAGATCTCCTTGTGTTTGGGTCCAACAGATGTTGGCAGCAGTCAGATGGCATTTCTGAACCTCCACAGTGATCACATTGGGCAAAGAAAGCTCTGAGGCACACACAACTGAGAGCTCACGCAGCTGGCGCAGGCACACATCAAAGTTATACCTTTCTAAGCCTGGTCAACATTTTTCCCAGCATTGCACTTGACAGATAATGGTCCTTCTGACCCTTTTTAGGCAAAAGGATCTCTCCCATCCATGAGTAAGAGGTCATGATTTCATTGAAAAGAAATCAAACTGGCATTCAGGTTCATGGAATAAATGAAAAGAGAAGTGCACCACTTCTATGGAAAACATCAACCAAGATGTATATTCCCCCATCTTCCACTGCCATTTTCTATTGGAAAAAGAATTTCCATCCAGCTCTAGTCATTTTGTCCCTGTCAGGTCAAATTGGATCAGTTCAGTGAGCGCCGCTTTTATTTGCCGTCATGTTTGAAATGGACAAATCAGGCTACACATCTACAGAAAAATCCCAATCAAGGGGGCATCTAAGAAGAAAAGCGTACGTTACAGAGAGCAGCAGTATTTGTCCACATTAGCAGGTTTCTTGCTTCCTGCACGAACAAAGGGTGTTTCTGCACCGAGGCAGCTCAGCAGGGAAACCCACCGGCCTCAGTGGGGAGCTCTGCAGCTCTGTGCATGGGAACAACAAACGGCCACGCAGAGCAGCAATGCAAAATCCAGGTTTACCCAGCTGCCTCGGAACATACCCACAGCTGAATTAGGCCCAGATTCCCCCACTGCTCACAACAGAGGAGTTTTTCAACCTCAGGGCTCAGTTCTTGGCAAGAGTGAGGATGTCTGCTCCTGTTGTGTTCTCACTCTCCTTCGTTAAAGCAGAGGGAAACACAGCGCAGTGCACAAGAGGGCTGTGTGGCCCCTAACGCCTTAAGGCATCCTACCAGTGACCTATATGCACATCCAGTATCTGTAACAGGACACGGACCCATTAGGGGCTGTTAGGGACTGTCCTGAGCAGCAACTATACCTGTCACTTCCACACCTGGGCAGTCAGATCCCACAGTTACTCCAGCACAGGCTGGGATCCAGCAGATTAGAGTAACCTCAAAGAACTGCAGCTGTCAGGGGACAGCACGCTGCCCATCATGGAGCAAGGTCCCCGTGCCCCTGTGTATGAGAAGGGTCATGAGGAAAGCAAGAACTGGGTCTGCTTGGTAGCTGGGTTTCTTATTTGGTCCCTAGTCATTCAGTCCTCACTTAAAAGGCAACAGATCAAAAACCATACAGCTAAAAAACACATTTCCAGTGTACACAATAGAGACTCAAGTCCATCGAACTCAACAGCATCCAACATGATGAAGTGAGAAACTTAGCAAGAAAACCAAATCTCAGCGTTTCAAATAGCAGATTTCCATCTGCTCTCTTGCTCCCTGGAGCAGAAAAACCACATCAGGCTCCCAGTGCTCCAGCTGCAGAGTGCATGGCGGTCACTAACTGGCATGAGGCTGACATTCCCTCTGCAGCACATAAAAACAACTACTAGGTGCTTCTGCAACTTCATAAAGAGTTTTCAAGCCATTCCAGATATCATCCAACCAGACAGAGCTTGAGTCCACTGCGCTCTGGCACACCACCTCCTATGTGCACTCCCAGCACTAAAAGCACAAACATTTCCTAACCCAATGTGACTTCAGAGGGCCGAGCTGCGTGCTATTTCTGGAAACATGCCCTGAGCAACACTTTCATTAATCTACAGCTGTTTGAGCAAATTATTAAGGCTACAAAGCTACAGATCTTTTCCCTTTAAATCAGACGTAATTGTAAGTGAATATTTCTTGTGGGCTTTAAAAGTCTGCTCCTGGAGCAGGAAATGTGTAACAGCCACTCCAAATACAATTTTATGGATGAATTTTTAAACATGAGTAAACAACGCAGACGCCCTACATGCAACGTAACTGGAGCATCAGCTTTAGACACTCAGAGGATGGTCTTTGTGCTTTGCATGTAATAAGTGGCCATTGCAATGGATTCCAGGCAGCTCCACATCCCACCAAGCACACCCCAGAGTCTTCCCTTGCACCAAATGGGCCGATGTTTACCTCTGTGAGATGATGCACTGACAACACAACAGTCCTTCTGTTGTGGAGCTGTGTCATACACTGCTTTTTCTACAGCAGACAAATCTCCTCGGGGCAAAAATCGTCCCTATATTTTCATGTATCACTTGTCACAATGGAGACTTAATTTGTTCAAAATTTCTGGGTGTTATGACTACAGAAGGGATCACATTAACAAAAGGAGTGTGGAGCAACTAAGGAGCGATACCTGGGAAACCCAAGAACTGGCTCCAAAAGCCAACCAAAGCTCCTGGAAAATAAGAGCCCTGATTTTTTTCCACAGTTCACTAATTCTGAGGCATCCCAAGTCACCCCAACCTTAGCAGTTGACTATCAAAGCCTTCTGTTGGTCAGCCTCGTAACACCTACTGGAGCAGGTGAGAGAGAGGAGAAAAACCTACTCTGGGGTAGGGACACTCCAGAAGTTTAAGGCTGAGAAGCAACACCAGGTCCATTCTGGGGACCTTTCAGTCCTTGCACTGCACCAGCCAGGTCTCATCAGCTTCTATTTCCTGTTTTACTCCCCCCTTCCACTCCATTACATCCCTCCCAGCCTCATCTCTCTCCCTTTCCTCCCTTCACTCCCAATTCTTGCCTGTCCAGGGTGACTTTAATCTCTGCAATGCGATGTCACACGCAGGCAGTAATCCCTGCTCTCCCATATCAAACACTGTGGGCATAATCCTTCTTTCCACATTTCAAAGGAGCTGCCATCTCCCTCCCACACCCCTGCCTCTCCCCCTCCTCCTGTGGTCACACAGACATTTCTGTGAATGCCGAAGGGCTTGCAGAGCGTGGCACATCACCCTTGGGTGGCCACGTGGGATGTGTATGCTCTCCAGAATGCTTGCTGCAAACTCACAGCTATGTGTGGCTGATGCTATAGCCACTGTCAGCCACCCCAGCGTAAAGCTCAGGCTCCCCATGAGCTATGCTGGCTCAGGAAAATGAGCAGCTCTGTGTTTTAAGCACCTTTCACACAGGGGCACCCACCACCGCAGCCTCACATGGCTGTATCAGGCAAAGGGACATGTTGGGCACAACTCTCCCTGCTCTTTTGAAAGTTCAGTTGATTAATGAAAGATATCATGTATCTGTTTCCTGTCTGATCCAACCACTTGCTGCTTAACCAACTGGATGAAAAATATGCCAATGGAGACCTTGATCCAAGCTTCACTGAATTTAGTGAAGTCATACCAGCAGAGGTTTGGGCCAGTAGCTAGCAAATATCTTAACAGCCCAGAGGAATAAGGAATTTATTCTGATCCCAGCTATGCTAGCTTAAATCCAAATTGTTTCCACTGGATTAACTCTGTGAGGCAGAGGAGGGGAAAATACTCTTGGTGCTTTCTACAGTCAGTTTAAATCAGACAAGTAAGAACACCTGTCCCTTCTCCCAAACGATGGCATTCTCATAGCCTTACTAGCCCACCAGGCTCCCCAACAGTCACAACAAATCTCTGACTCCTCAAGCCTTGCATGTTGCCAGCGGGAGCATAGCCTGCACACTGACATAGTTAGAATCATCTCTGGTACTGCTGAACATGTCCAACAGGATGCAAGAATGTGAGGGAACAGCCTCAAGTAGCACCAGAGAAGGCTCAGGCTGGATATTAGGTGGTGGAGTCACCATCCCTGGAGGTGCTCAGGAGCTGGGGAGATGTAGCACTGAGGGACATAGGCAGTGGGCACGGTGGGGGTGGATTGATGTGATTCTGAAGGCCATCATCCATACCATACTACTGAATTAGTTTCTTCTGATGGGACTTGTGTTGCTACAGTGGCAGCATGAAGCCAAGATCTCATTCAAGTTCAGAAGTTTATGCAACTTATTTTTTTTTTTTTCCCATACGGAACCACAGACAGCAGCCAAACATTTTCTGAAGCCCTTGCTGAAGGTGTAAAAGCTTTCCTGACAAACAGTGCTCTCACACTTGATTAAGGGCATTGTACAGCACCTGGATGCTCCGAATGAGCAAAACAAGCAGCAATTAGATACTAATTAAGCCCTTTAAGACAAGTGAGAATGAAGATAGAGGCAGAATCTGCTCACAGGTACATACCACACAATAGGCAACCACATATCCAACATCCTTAGGTATACTGGCTCTTTCCATTTCTCCTCCCTCCTCTAAAAGGTTTCTCTACAGCTCAGGCAGAGTGCTCAATTTGTCATCATCCCAAATCTTCACCCTTAAGCGTTATACATTGCAAATCAGAGCCCCAAGCCTTTCAGCTAAGGATGTATTCACTGCTTTTTCTTTTTCCTTTTGAACACCACCTGAAGGATTATTAGCACAGCCAGCTAGTAGCACCTGGGCCTGAATTCTATCGTGTATCTGAGGAATGAAAGATCAACTCCAGGGCCCAGACTTCCACCTTCATTGTCCTTTTTCCCCACCTCTGTCTACACGTTCCTAATCACCACAGTAATGGCTGCCATAAACTATAACAAACAAAACTTAAAAGCAGCACTTCACATCTGGTACCAGGCACATCTTCCAGCCCACACCCCAAGCAGGACCAGGAGGGTACTCTAACACATCCCTTTCCTGCAAGGTGGCCCACTGATAAAGAAAATAGGATTAACAGTACTTCAGTGTCTGCTGGGCTTTGCTAGAACCTTAGGTCCCTGGCTCAGGATTGCTCTGCTCAAGCCTTAATCTCTGCTTTCTAGGGACTCTCTCTGTGCTGGGAAGGAGGGGATTTAAGCAAGCACTTTCCTCGTTGAAGCAAATACTCCATTTACTTTCTTTCTGATAGAATCAGTATCTGCTAATGAGGTACCGTTGTTTCAAGGCAAGTAGTGCCAGCCTCTTGAAAATGTTATTTTGATCCCTCCTGAGCCTGTACATGCAGCTCTGAAATTGCATACGAACCTAAACTGAATTCAGATTTGCCCATCTCAGGGAAAAATGAGGTTGCCTTCCTTCCTCGGTGCACCAGCTTTTTCAAACCTAATTTCTTTCCCCAGTATATTTCTCACAAAGTCTGACACATCCTCTACACATCCCTAATAGACAAGCCACTTTATATGTCCTAGGGAAACGTTCTTCCAATTTCCCAAAGTACAGTCATCAGCAGCAATGTTCTCTAAAACACATCAGAGAAGCACAACATACTGTCCACAGCACTTTTATGAATCACAAACTCACTGGGGAACGGTGCTCTGGGTATTTCATTCCTCTAGGATGGTTAGATCAGCCCTAGCAGTACTACCAATATGATTAGTAAAGCAGTATTAACATTTAAAATGGTCATTAGCACCACCAGCGTGGGAAGGAGCCCAGGTAATAGCATAAGGTAAAAAAAGTGGTTGGAAAGAGACCACTCACGGCTAAAAAAAAATAAAAAAAAAAATCAGACAACACAGAGGGCAAAGGAGAACTATGATTAGTTGTAAACTATCCCACATGATCATACAGCAGAGTAGATCTTGCCCAACCTGTGCCCAGCAGCCTTGTCCACAGGGCTGTATTCCTGGAAGCACCATCCTTTCCCAACCTCCTGTAAAGCACTGCGCAACTTAAAAATAATAATCTTCTAGGCCTTAAATCTTCACACTCCCACGGCCACGTTCAGGGACCTGTGTAAGTCCCGAGTAAGCGCCTTAACTCCCTTGCTCAAAGGGAAGCAAAGACCAAAACAAGTCATGTGCCTGCTCACATTCTGTCTTGGCCATTATTTATTCAGGTACAGGTTATCTGTTATATATTATTTATGTATCATGAATATTTACTAATAATGGGGAAGAAATAAATTACCTGCTGTCTGTGCCTGTCTGCTACGTTAAACCATCCCTGTGCTCCTTAGCAGTGAATGATTTCCACACACCGGTGCAGTGATCCAGCAGCCCCCAGAGATGTTATCGGACTGCAGTGCCTAAATGCCCTAATAAGCAATCCCCAAATGGGGCCCTGTTTCTCCTGGAACCTTTTCTGGGGCTTACTTATAAGGGTGCAGGTCACAAGCAGCAACCCAAGCCCATTCATATCATAAAGGTTGGAAGGAGCCACGAAGACCAAGCCCAAACACCAACCCACCACTGCCATGCCCTCGAGCCAGTCCCACATTTCCATGGTTCTTGAATATGTCCAAAGGATGGTGACCCCACTGCCCCCTGTGCAGCCTGTGCCAGGGCCTCACCACTCTTTCTGAGAAGAAATTTTTCCTAATATCCAACCTGAGATACTTCTAGACAAGCTTTCCTCATTTCCCCACCTCTTTTGGCCAGAGCCCAACCAGGAAGAGGCCAACAGTCTGAGCACAGAAAGTGATGCAGATTTTGCAGATAGCTCACATCTGCCAACTTCAGCACAACATCCAGCCAAAGCCTGGCACACTGTAACTGCACTTCTGCATTCAGGTCCAGGGCTGACTTTCCCTGTACCAGGGAGAACAACAGTAAACATTGGGAATTTATGGCCTGCCCCACAACACAACTGGAATCGCAGACTTGGGCAGAAGCCAGAACACTGAGGACAAAGTTCCTGTTAATTAAAGCCCTCTTGATCCCCTAAAACTATTGTATTCAGCTATATGTCACCCCTTCAGACCCTGAGCAATGCAGACCTCACCACCTTCCAATGGTGGAAATCCCATTTGGCAGACAGCAGCAAGCACCACAGCCTCAGTGGCATGCAAAGCTACTGCTTAAGGGCATGCACATTGTCCTGCTTTATGAGAGCTTCTAAACCTGCTGCGCCTGAAGAGCACATCGAAACCTAACTGTCACAATTCAGAAGGAACCATCAAAGGCTGACCAGAAAGGAGAGCAAAGAGGTTTTGCTTAATTAAAGCTGGCTTCATAATGGAAATTATCATGGTTCATGTCAAACATCAATTCAGAAAGCAGGATGTGACTGCTGGCATTGCTCAGAACATTTGGATCTGCAAATCTAAACAATGATGACTTAGCCCAGTATGGAGTTTGCTACTCAGTGCTGTCTATCTAATTTTATCCCTCATCTCACTCTATTTTCTCTTTGGGCCTCAACAGCCTCTAGTTTTTTCCCAAATAGGCAACAGAAAATCTTGAAAACATTACCCAAGTACACAGAAATATCTCAAAACTGCTTGGCAACTAAAGAAAGAAGAAAAACTATTGTTGTTGTTGTTAAAATCTCTCCATTTTAAGCTTTGAGCCAGTAGCCTGGAAGAGGACCAGAGAGACGAAGGGCAGGTGGTGCAAGGGTCAGCTTACTGAAAGCATGACTGCTGCTCCTTACCAGCTCTGCTAGCATGGGCTTCAGCTTATGCTAAGATAATCATGGGAGCTACACTGAAGCCCCAGAACTAAGCTGATTTACACCAGTAAATCCAGCCATAGGTGCTTACATGCCTGTCCACAATGTTACAGGTCCCTCGCATCAACCTGTCTGAGGACCAGCAGGTAATTACCTGGACCCAGCTCCTTGGAAGGGCTCAGTAAGCAAGCCATTCAGTGCAGCTCAAGAGGCATTTTTCTCAGTTTCCTGAGCTCCATCAGCTGTCCTAGAGCACTCTGTTTTCCATTATAAGGTTGTCTCTTGTTGCTTAAGTCTCCTCCAAATTTGAATGGATTGGGCCAACATTTTTCACACTGCATGTTTGCCTTGAGCTATACAGACACTCACACATACATATGTGCGTGGATATATGCCTGGGGGAAGGTTTTTATATGAAGCACTTCAGCTATCAGGCTAACAATAGGAGGGCTGAGTCCAATCATGTCCTACCCACACCCTCCCATGCCAGATGGCTCTTATCTCCCATTCCCTTCACATGTGGTTTAGTGGGCATGGTGGAAATGGGTTGGCAGTTGGACAAGATGACCTTGATCTTTTCCAAATTTAACAATTTTTTATGATTCCCCTGTGCCCATACAGCACCAATTCCTGCAGGTTGCCTCACACTCCATCTGTGAAATGATAGAACACAGCTGCTGGACACTGTTCATGCAAAGCATTCTCCCCATCCCAACAACTAGTTGGTAAACCATAGTTTTAGGGAACCATCTTAACTTCTACTAGCAGCTGAAAGACTAAGTTCAAGTGTTAAAATATTACAGCTGGGGCATGATGGTGACATACCAGTGATGTAAAGGATGGAAGCCACCCTAAGGAAGGAAGAAC
Source organism: Odontophorus gujanensis (assembly GCA_013399175.1). NCBI lineage: Eukaryota > Metazoa > Chordata > Aves > Galliformes > Odontophoridae > Odontophorus > Odontophorus gujanensis. Next base: position 59,109 of record VXAB01006675.1, on the reverse strand, counting down.
CCTCTAGTTCCCTGGGTGAGGGCCGTCTGTGACAGATGAGGACATCTTCAGAATAACCCATGCTCTCCCTCTCTTCTATTAAAAAAAAAAAAAAAAAAAAGCTAACAGCAGAGGAAAGTTTTGCGTCCTTCCCAGGACAAGCTACCACACTGCTTCATCAATAGAACCTTCAGCACCTCTCCACCACTACAGGAACACTACATTGCTGCTCAACAACAGGAAATAGAGGTCATTTAAGGGGATGGAAAGGCAGGGTTGCTGAGAGGCAGACACACCGAAAAATGTGCAAACTTCTCAATAGCAAGGAATCCTTTAAAAACCATGATTTATAATTGCTTTTTTAAAAAATCATCATCGTTATAATTGAGGGAGTGAAAGTATCTCTCAACCACAAAAATCAATCACTGACCCACATGTTCACCCAACAGCCTGTTCTGTTTGCAGGGAAGAAGAGAGCAATCACATCCACAGCCCTTCTCCCATCACAGGAGGATTCCTATCAGGAGGATGATCATATTCTCAGATATGGGAAAGGGTTCCATCTGATGCACAATTATGGTGGAAGTGTTTCACTAACAGCATTCTCATTCCACAGAGAGACACACAGGAAGAATGAGAACTTGAGTGCTGCTGATATTAATTCAGTCAATTCTATAACATCTTAAGAAGGATCCAAAATCTTTTCCAGGGCATCACATCTCCCCTGCTCATTTTCCTTCCCTGCAGGCCCCAGGACATGCAGCAGCACCCAGCTCTGTAACTTGCATTATGTCAAATTGGAGCCCTACTATAAAAAGCATTTGTTCCTACCTCGCTTCTTTCTGCCAGCATCACAACCCACCCTGCTGTCTTCATACACAAATGCACACACAGATAGGAGCAGACCTCAGACACGGATATTGAAAAGAGATAAGAAAAGATAAAGAATTATAAAAAGCAGGTGATGACTTTTGATGTGGTAGGACTGGAAATTAAGATCACAGCCTTTGAAATGCCCTGGGTGCAGCAGGCACCTGCAAGTTTCTGAAGTCAGAAAGCAACAGGAGCAACTGTTCCTGTGTGGCTTTGAGAGCTGGACCAGATTCGAGGATGAAGCCATGCAAGCGAGGTTCAACCACTTCCAGGTTGGGCCAAGTAGAGTTCATCCCTTGGCCATCGCAGTGCATGGATGAACTGGGTGCATTTGCCATCCCCCTGCTGCATGGAGCTCCCAGCTACCTCCTTCAGCCTCATCCTGCTGTCCTCACATCCCTGCTTGCTGTACCTGCTTGGCTCTGAGCAGACAGCTCCTTGCTTATTGGAGGCATGCACATCCCTGCTGTGTGTGGGACACTACTGTGTGTGGCCACTGTCCTTTATTAAGCTCATTATGGAGACTCCGTGCCCTGTTTTCAGAAATTATGGTAGCAGACAAAAGCAGCCATAAAATATACCAAGTGCAAGCAGAGATTACATTAGAGAAAGAAAATCCAGCAATCAAAATAACCAACATAAAAAACACTCAGAAAACAAGCAACTCAAACAGTGAATGGAAAAAGCACATTCATGCAAACTGACACAGACTCCCCACAGACTGCAGAAGGCAATGAAAGAAACAAAAAGGAGATGCAGGCTGCTTTGAACCTTGTTTTCTCTTTTTTACGTTGATCTTCTCCCCCTCGGGTTTCAAACATTCATTCACCAACATGCACACAATGCACTGGCTGGAACATGCAGGGCAACCAATCAACAGCAGACTAAGCAGGGTGGCCATGCCCATGGTGCTGCATTACAGCATGGTTTTGCCATCTCTACCTAACAAGAGGCTGGAGCAAGGTGAGGGAAAGGTCACATCCCATCTCAGTAGGTCTCAGCCTGGAAAACTACTAGGCCTGGCCTTGCAGGAATTGTTACAACTTGCATGCCTTACGATCTTACACCGTAAGTAAAACACCCCAGTTAATGCAAGAGGAGAAAGAAAATGCAATCTCTGAAACGCTCACACATGGAAGCTTCTGTGGGAAAGCGTTGGGATTTCAATGCAGTGAAGAGCAGAACCAAGCTTCTGCTTTTCTGTTTTTGATGAAAAATCATTTTGCTTAAAGGCTCCGCACTGCCCCAGGCCCTCCATCAAGGGCTGCAAGGTGTGACAGCTGACCAGACAAACAGTTAATAACTGCTCAGCAAAGAAGGTCATGCTGAGCAGTGTCTTTCTGAGGTCAATCCAAACACAGGGCAACAAAAGGAAAGGTTTAAAAGAATTAATGGGTCTATTTTGATTTAACAAAAGGAAAGGAAAAGAGCACATGAACGCAAAGTCTCTGTTCTCAGGGCTCACCCTACCTGCCATCCCACAGTCATCTTCCTGCCTTCCCATCATGTTGGAACAGCACATCTCCCCAGACATACCCTATCCCACACTCCCCAGCATTCGTGCTTCCCTATCTTTTTTTCAATTTCTATCAGAAACACTAATTATCAATCACGTCAGGCATAAGTCTTGCAAATTTAAAGGAAGGTATCTCACATTATTCATCTTCCCTTCGTTTGTCAGAAATATAAAGTGAGAAATGAAAGCAACCCCATCATATTTGTCAGAGCCTTCAAAAGCCATGCAGGAAGCTCATCCATCATTCACTTTAAACAACCAAAACAGAACTGCCTGAGACAGAGCAGCACAGGGGAGCCCTGCCAGCTCTTTCCCAAAGTACTGTGGTTTAGGGACAGCACTGTAGGCAGCTGCCACCCCCACAGGTCTGACCCCTTCCCCCCCACACACACAACAGGAATGCTACATGCATCCAGAAGGAGACAGCATCTCATGAGAACACAGTCTTTGTTGTCAGTATACCTTGAATATTCTGACTTGGTTAGTGGTGCTCCCTCACCACTGACTCAGTTATCCCCAAGGTGACTTTCTAATAGGAGATTTTTAGTCATTATGGTTTTCTTCTCAGACAAATTGAATTTTCAACTAAACCCTATTTTGATGGGAAAAAAAAATAATTGCATCATTATTACTCCCATTTAAATACATTCTTGCAGAGCTTCAGGGCAACTCTAGTTTCCTCCTCTCCTGTCCCCCTCTTCTAAGAGCAGTGTAGCCTCATAGGTAGGACCTGCACTGTTGTGTAACCTGCTGAGGCAGAGCATCACTTCCTTACATTCATTTTGTTTTGCTTTTCATCAATTTTCTACAAAAAAAAAACAAAAAAAAACAACACACCCTTAATTGCTTCTCTAGGTCACAAGCAGAGGCAATTTCTCTGTGCACTGACAAAGAACAAATAGAAAACTGGGAAAGTCATTCCATGGCAAAACCAAAGTCTTGAATATCTGACATCTTGAATATTTGACATTTACAAAAAAAAAAAGGCATTGATCACTGTCTTTCAGATAAAATATGAAAAACAGTGCAATAGGAAGAATTCTGAGTAATGTTCTGCTCCCTTGGAATAACCATCTCTCCTAGAAAAAGAATTGTGATGAAAACATTGTAACCAGACAAATGGCCTTTCCCCGTGATGCAAGCCATGCAGTACGGTAATGGAGAACGACTCCTGCCTTTCTCACTGGGGCTTTCTACAATTTTCTTTTGCTTTCATTTCAAATAAAGGTCAAAATATATAGAATAATATTGGAGCTGCTCTCTGCATGTGGGAAAATGAAAAGGAAAAAAAAAGCATTACAGATGTCAAGGTTCTGGCAGAACGATCAATGAATTAAACACTGCTCCATGTCTGATAAGTGCCTACCAGTCCTGGTATATGGTTTGAGCTCCTATGGGATACCCACAAAGTACACAGTAAGCAGTAACAGCTCTTCCAGAACAGCCCAACCCTTTCACTTCTGAATACCTCTGGCAGATGAACGGTCACAGTGCTAAAGATGAGTGTTGCCAACAAACAAGCCATGCTTGCCATCACGATGCCCTGTTCTCAGCGTGGCCAAGGCCAGCAGCAGCAGCAGCCAAAGCACAAGCAGTGCTGGCCCCAATAGCCATTTCCTGGAACAGACAGCCCCACATCTCTGGGGGAACAGGAACCAGTAAGCTCAATGCCCTCCTCACCCCACTGCTGCCTGGGTGGGCATGTTCCCGCTCATAGCTGGATGCTACTGAGGGGTAATTGTAAGATTTGGGCGATGCACAGCCAGATTTGGTTTGGCTCTCTATAGTCCTGGTCAACTGAAGCAAAAATATCCCTGAATAAAGACATCAGTGGTCTTAGCAAGCCAGGCTCATTAAGTTGGCCTGAGCTGTGGCCAGGTGGATCATTACCTACACATTAACAAACAGAGAAGCAAAGACTTAAGGTGGCAGAGTTCGGAAGACAGAGACATGCCTTTGTTATGTAAGCTCTACTTCAGACAAAATCCAATAATTAATTTCCACTCTGCAAACAGAGCTCTCTGCAATTCCATCCCACTAAGCTCAGTACCACTTTCCATTTAATTTCCTCCATGCTCAGGATGTCCCTCACTTTCTTCACCCTGCAGTTAATTACTGTAACACATTCCCCAATTCCACAGGTTTCAGTTTTCTTTTTTTCCCCAGCCACAGTGGCTCACAGAAGTGCAGACAGCTCCCCCAGCTGCAGTTCTCCCCCATCACATTTTGACAAGTGTGTCAAAACCCTCTGGGCACTATTGCTGGCACGTTCACCTGTAAACCTCCTGCCCCCCCTGTCCCTCCTCCTGTCCCCCACATGAGCCACAGCTCCTCCACCGCTGCCTCTCCCAACCAATAGGGCATGGGATGGGAACGTGGCATGTGCTTCTGGCAAGGGCTAGGTGAGGACACCTCATATTTCCTATCACAGCAGAAGCATGCTCAGGTCATGATCAATTTTCCTCCTTCCACACCCACGCTGACAAGTGCGCAGCACAACACTGGGTTGTGTGGCAGCACCTCCAGCACCTGGCCATGCTGCCAAGCTCAGGCGAGACACAGCATTCATGCTGTGAAGCACTGACAGCACACTGTGCTGCCTCTGCAGCATCTCATCTCCTCCAGCCCAAATTTGTGCCATTTTCCAGGTCTCTGAGAGCAGACAGCTCTGGTCCTGCAGCAGGGCCCTCCCAGCAGGACACACTGCTGCTCTTCCCCATAGCAGCACTGTGCAGCCTCAGATCCACCAAGGTGAAAAGGGAACATGGCCTTCTCCATTGCCTCTAGTCTACCTCTCACCTGACCCAACAGGGAAAGGCAACCTTTCAAGAAGAATTTAAGTTCAACCCTGATGAGATGAGACAGTTATTCCCTCTCCATTTTCCAGCTCAGACTTCGCTCCCCATCTCCACCCCCTGGCTCCTGTTCTCTCACTACTTCATTCTGCACCAGCTTGCATCACCCCAAGATGCCTTTGCACTGTACTGTGCATTGGGTGTCCACAGAGAGGATGCTCTCTGCATCCCTGGACATGGCCTTGCTGCTTCCAAGCTGAGGATCTGGGCAGACACATCCCAGGTTGGACTCCTTGCACCTCTGGGTTGCATGGCCATAAGCAAGCAAAAGGTTCAGCCAACTTTCATCCTCTCCTCGTGCCAAAGCAAAGGGGAAAATCAGCCCTAGTTTATTTTATTAGCTTGACATATACACACACATTTGTCAAGATCAAAGTTAAACCAGCCCAGAAAAAAAGAAGAAAAGAGAAGCAAAGCCTGGATTCTCTCTCTAAACAGAGAAAACACATCAGGATATGAGTGACACTTTCAACATGGTCCAAGCCACCTCATCCACCACCATCCTAGCTGCGGATCTGGGGTATGGCATTTCTGCCCTACCTCAGGGTGAGCCAGGGAAGGAGCCAGGGAAGGAGCTGACCACTCTCCCGCCCTGACAGCTGCTGAGCAATCCAACAACATCCCCACAATACTGCTGCCTGACATGTAGCTTTAAGCACAATCCATCAACTTTGTTTGCAGGTTAAATGCCAAGAATTTAATTAAACTCAATCCCAAGCTGCAAAGTCTAATACTCAGAGAACAAAAAAGATAATATCTGGTTTTTTGTTCCCCCCTTTCTCTTGTGCTGGGAAAAGGAGAACCTATTATTTAATATTTTTGAAGCGTATATATTTAACGATTAATGACTTTCCAGGAATGTCATATTTATTCTGTAGCTGAGGTGCCAGCAGGTAGAGGCAGGAGTAGGGAGCAGAGATGCCTGTGAAGGCAAGGGATGCACACCCATGAACCAGAGATACAGAGACTGAAATTCACATTTCCAGCTGAGAATTTGTTGTCAGATGGAATTACAGCAATAGAAGAAAACACACTTCATTGACAGTGCAAAATTAAATTGAAGCACTGTGGATTCTGAGATACGATTCAAGAGAAGCATCTTTTTTCTCCACACCAGCCCTTCCAAGACAAAAGGTAACAGCAGGACAGCCATCCTGAATCACGAGCAGCATGTTAAGCTCAAGGAGTCTCTCTTTATCCATCCTTTTATTGAGAGAGTTCTTTAAGAGTCAAAAAATCATGTGGATGCCACAAGGAAGACACAGGGTAGCAGCTGCCCACTTTGTGCCACATCCTTCTGCACAGCTGCTCATCCTCATCCAGAGGATCAACCACCTTCCTCTTCCTCATTCTACCAGCTCAGTGTCCCAGTGGGATTCTCTGAACCATGATCAGCACAGCAGAAATCTGATCACAGAGGCCCCTGAATGCTGCTGCGATACGGCTCATAAATAATAACTGATGCAGGAAGCAGAGGACACAGCAACAAAGATGTGGCTTTCCCACCACTGTTTTATGAAACTGTACTGTCAACATGTAATGCTCCTCTGCAATATCAGGCCAAGATCTACCCCAGAACAGCTGCTGGTTGGGGTTTCAAGACAAGGTCAGTCATCATCCTTGTAAATTAAATGCAATTGAAGAAAAGCAGGACCAAGCTTGAAGAAGTATACAGATGACATTTGATTACTTATTTCCATTTCTAATGGAAAAGCAAATGTATCCTACTAACAATTAAAGAAACATTATTCATGTACTTGTTTCAGTTTGAATAATAAAAGTAGCATGGAAGCTAGGCTGTAGGAGGCCACCGGTATGGCTTCTTGCAAGGCTCCAGCACAACTGAACAGCCAAACCCACAGCAACCCTACTTGGGACATAAGTGCGGGATGGTCCTTTCTAGGTGCAGACCAGAGCCTGGTGTGAGGGATCAGCAGCAGCTGATCACCCCAGAACAGTCCCCAATGGCACCTCAAGTGGCTGCAACCCAGAGGGGAGCATGTCTGCTGTCACAGATTTACAGAAACCTTAAAGTTGGAAAAGATCATCCAGTCCAACCAGACACCTGCCACCAATATTGCCCACTAACCATGCCATTAAGTAGTACATCTACCTTTTCATTGAGCAGTTCCCTGGACAGTGAGTCCACCACCTCCCTGTGCAGCCTGTTCCAATGTGCAATCACACTGAGAAGAAGGAATTCTTCCTAATATCCAACCTGACAAGTCCTGACACACCGTGAAAGCTCTCAGTCCCACTGCTCACATCCATCCTGCACAGACAGTAACACTGAGAAGGGGAGATGGAGGATGGCAGGGATGGAAGAAGGGAAGCACGCAGCAGTGGAAGTAAACCAAACCTTTGCCCAGTACAGAGATATTTTGCAATTACTTAGCATAACAAATCAAAGCACACAACAACAAGCCCTCTGGGTAAAATCAAGAAGTGCATTCATCTCCAAATGTCATCAGCTGAAAGAATATCTGCATCCCTATTCTGTATCTTTAGCAGCAAAAGGGCCTTGAATGAAACTAAAAAGACCTCCAGCCTTACCACAGCAGTGTTGTGTGTACCCTCTGTTGCTCTACCACTGCTTCCCCTGCAATCCTCACATCTCCTCATTCCTGACATCTTAATGCTCACCTCCTCCTACCAACCAACAACGCAAAGACGTTTAAATCACCCCAAATCTCTCAGGAGGGAATGATGCAATACTAATAAGGCAGCTCTGGCAGCAGTGAGAACACCTCCACCCAGCACTGCCGTCAAAAGCAGCACAAGGCATTCCCTGAAAGCTGTTAGCAATCCACATTCTTGAAGGACTCAGCCTGTCTCAGGGGAGCTGCGGGAGGAGAGGCTTCTGCACAGCTCGTGTTTTAGAAGTCTAGCACGGAGATGGGGCTGCTTGTCGCTAAGCCCCTGGGGATGCATCCAATTCTTGACATACAGGGATGCAACACATTTAAGCAATCTGGTATTTTATGCTTCATCATCTGAATTACAAAATTGCCTTCCAGGCTGAGGCTCAGCCAGCAACTCTTCCGCACCTTACACTGATCCTCTTTCCCTCTGGGTCACCAACATGATTTAGTGGTGGCTTGGGACCAACATCACCGCCCTGTAATAAGAAACTAATCTCTTTATTTCTGACCTTCAAAGTCCCTTGCCATAAACCACAAAGATGTCTGATTGCAATAATTATGCTCAGTAAATCAAAAGGTCTAAAGACTTTTCTAGGCAACATCATTTTTAGCAGCCATCTGTATTATGGATTTGTTGGAAGGCTGGAGTTGTTTCACATGGCTACTCAACCATGCATCCTTGGGCCATTTTAGGATACTTGTGTTCAAAGTAGCAAAGTACAAAATAAGCTCTGATTAATAATGTGATTGAGGGTCCTGGTGTCTCGAGCACACCAGCTGCTCTTGAAGTGACAGAGAGAAATGGGAACAGTAGTACCACTGGTGAGGGAGGAAGTACTTCAGTGTAAGTAACCCAAGCATCTACAAAATTGTAGAAGGAGGAATTTAGCTCATTAGTTCAGTGGCCAGATAATTTGGGTTTAAACCTCTGCTTCATAACACCATTTAATGTGACTGAGGATAAATCACAACAGGCATTTTTCTGGAAGAGAGAAACAATTCCTTTCACCTTTGAAAGCTATACAAGGCAGGACATTACTTGAAAGGTTAGAGCAGATGGCGAGGAAGGCCATCATGTGGATGGACAAGTACACTGATCATTTGACTGCTCTGGGCAAAAAGCATCAGGCACCAATTACAGTTATGGGCATTGCTTAAGCAACAGGCACCTTGATGAGTTATGTACCTGAGTCATTGCCCAGAGTTACAAACCTTTGCATGCAAGCAACCTTAGCTGCCTTTTCAGAAGAGCACGATTTGCAAAATATATCTGAGGAAAGCTGGCCTCACCAGAAAGCCTTCCACCAGTGCCAGTTTTCATGTCCCCAACACCAATAGTGAATGCACCTGAAGAAGATGTAGCTTAAACATCTACAACACTGGCACTCTCATTTTAATAGTCACCAAGTGGAGATGGCCACAGCACAGAAAATGACACGTGCCCATACCACCATTCAATTTCACTCCACAGATTAAAAAAAGCCACTGAGCAATTAAGACTAAATGAAGAGATAGTATGGTCTTTTCAATAGAAATACGTGAAAACAGGAGATTATTGGCTGAAAGCTAACAAAAACTACTTACAACAGCAATTCTACTCATCAAAGGCTCATATAAATCAGTAAACTGTTGATCCACCACCTTAGTTTTCACAATTGCTTCTTAGAATACATTCAGCTTCTTGCTTCAAAGCACCCTTGGAGCTCCCACTCTGAGTTCCCCAGAGATCAGTCGCTGTTGAAAGCGATCAGAGTTGCAGAGGACTTGGAGTTTGTCTGCTTGGCTTTTAATGATACGCATTGCTGTTCAGATGCTTATAAACCAGTTTCACCATTATCAATCATAACAGGGGGTTATTCAGCCAAGCAAAGAAACATCAGACTCCTTTGTTTAGCTTTGCTACACTTGAAGGAAAAAGGCACTGAAGTGTTCTCAAGATGCACTCAGCAGAGGGAGGGATACATTAAACTGTAAATAGAAATGGAACTGGGAGAACAGAGTCATCAGTCACTGAGGCTCGTACAGGGTTTATCAGCCAGTCCCAAGCTAGGTCAGTGATCGCTCTGGCACAACACTCACACAGAAGGAGCAGGGGACAGGGTACTGTGTGAGCCACCTTGTTGTTTCCTATCAGCAAAGAGCTTTAGAAAGAAAAGTTTTGAACTAAAACAAGCGATACTTGAACAAGGAGGGGAAACAAAACCAGCAAAGAAGCAGTCATCCCAACGTACTGTGCCTAAGGCTCCAGGAGCTGCTGGTTGCTGCTGGGTTTCTGCTGTACCCTGCTAGAAAGGAAGAGGAAGTTGTTCAGCTCTTGCACATGAGATTAAGGCCCCCTGCTCATCCCAGCAACTGGCTCACCATCGTGCCGAGGAATTAAGTCAGGGGGGTAATAAAGCTCTGCTTCTTGCTGCCAGCCAGCCTCTCACTTGCCTGTAGGCCTTGTGTTTTGCCCTGATGGTCATACAGCCACTGTGGGACTCAAATGTCACTGCTTGTGGTCTTCTCAAGGGGTCTCAGATGTCCTGGGGAGATCAACCCCTTGGATCTCAGCCAGCTCACTGCAGGTCTCTTTCCATGCTCGGGCAGCAGCATCTGGAGCATCACCCTCCTCACATCTTCCCCTCTGGAGATACGTCCCTACCTTCTTCTCCACAGTTGCACCAACCCTTCCTTAAAACCTCACCTGGTCTCTGAACGGCTTTTTGAGAGATCCTGTTACATCTATCTGGTTACATTCCATGTCCTGCACTCAAACCCTGCACAGCTCCCTGCAGCTCATCAGCTGCCAGCTCTCCTCTGGTAGCACAGGAATGCTGCTGCTAACGAGAGGCTCTCGGACCCATCCTGCATCCGTACAGGATATCAACTGCTTGGCAAGAGCCTACACTGAAGCATATTATATTTATGACCTTATTACAGCTTAAAAGATTATCTCTGTGTCATGTTCTCGAGTTACAGAATCAGGTCTGTTTTTTTTTAAAGGGAACCAAGTACACAGCCCAGGCAGACTTCTAAGCTTTAGCAGATGCTGCCTGGAAGTCTAAAGCACAGGCAGCCATGAGGTACAGCATAGGGCAAAAATAAAGAGAGTAAAAGCGATGAAATACAGCCCCCCCCCCAGAGCTCAATTACTTCTGACTCATTTTCCCAAACGAGTTCCCTGCCTTCATAAATCAGAGGGAACAGAAACACTCATGCTGCTGAGAGCAGGTAATTATTCCTGCACGGTGTGAGGGGCAAACACACATGCTAACGGTGCCAGCTCATGAGACCGTGCCCACGTTGGCAGTGAGAAAAACCCACATTTAGAGCAACACAGGGGTCTGCTGCAGCCATATAACAGCCTCAGGGAACGACGCTGGGGGCTGCAGGAGGACATGGGAACCCATCCTGCCTGCAATCCAGGAGCTGCAGGACACAAAGCATGGGGATGTCTGCAGGAACAAGGAGCCCCAAGCGCCCTGCTAATGTCCATAAGGATCCAGCAGCCTCACTCCTCCCTCCAATGCCATGGGACTCCAGCATGGGGCCCAACTAATTCCCGGACAAGTACCACGAGGAAGGAGCACACTGTCAGAAAGCTTAATGCTCTCGTGGGCTCTCCCTTCAAAGCAGGGGACTTCAGAAAATCCAGGACGTTTCCATGACTTTCTCTAAGGTGTGTGGATTCAGGAAAAGGGTGAGTGCACAAACAGCACATAGAGGGCATGTTGCCAAACACTTTCTTCTGCAGTAGCTCCCATACCTCACCAGGCTAGTGGGGTATCGATGGTATAGCAAACAGCATTTTCCTGAGCTCTGTCATCCTGGAGTTACTCATTCTCAGATTCAGTTACTGGTAGATCAGATTCTCATTATCAGCTTTTTTCTTCCCCATTGTGATCCTTTTTATTTTTCTAAATTAGAAAAAAATAAAAAAAAAATCCAAGAGCAGAAAGGTTTTTGAATAAATAAAAAGGCGTACCCTTCTGTTTTTAAAAATTCATCCTGGTGAAAAAAACTTACATTGTGGATTTTCCCTGAGAGCCAACTCCACTTTCCTTGGGAACATTACAACTGCAATGCTGCCAGCAGCTGTTCTGTCAGTCCAAACTTAAGGGGGTGTTCAACAGCAGCAGCTCACAGGAGTTGATAATAAGAACAGGAGCTGAGCAGATATTTCTAATGGACACCAATATCTGAGGTTATCCAAAATTACAAGGCTAGAAAAACAGGTAAACTAATAAGCAAACACAAGTGGTAGATACAGTCTGAACAAGGGTTCAAAAAAATCAATTACTGTTCTGAACAAAGGACTGATGTCTCAAAAGCTGTCATAAACATTACTGTTTTAATCCTCTTGCCTTCCTCATTTCACCACCACTAAATAATTCTGAGGGGAAAGAAAAATCAACAGCAATGAGAAAAGGTAAACCCAAATTATATCAGCCTCACACGAGAACAGTCACAGCCTCACCCTCGTACAAAGCCAGATGCACCAAACATCCGTTCGTTCTAATGTTCAGGTGAGCAGACAAACTCTGCTCATTAAAACAATCATTTCTTTTTAGGGCAGCCATCTGTCCTTAGCACAGACAATACTCAACGCAGATGTCTCTACCATGCCTGAATAGCAAACAAATGAAGGCGAAGCTTTCTAAATAAGACCTGGCATCTACCTGGCCAGTTTTGACCCAGTTCTAGTAGATCCTCACTGATGAGACCTAATTCCATGACAGAGACACCAGAGCTACTCCTGGGGCTCCTAATGGTCAGCACCATGCTAAGCATGCTGCCGTGGCACAGGAGCCCCAAGTTTACCCACTGGTAGCAGAGCCCTCAGCCACCCACAGAGGTGTTAGGGGGCACCAAGAGGCAACACAGGGTATGGTCACATTCGTAGTTACAGTCAGATGAAAGGAAGAAATCTTGCAAAGTAATCACACGGAGTTAGGAGGTCAGCAATGGAGAAGCAAACAGGATAGCAATGCTCACTAAGAGTAGGCTAATGACACAAAACTACACTGCAATCTCAGGGATAGCTCACAAAATGCAGCCAATTACATGAGAAATAAAGGAGATTTCAATAAATTCTGATGTGGTCTGCAGTGCTATCTCCGGCAAGCATCCAGATCCCCAAAGTGTTTCATTCTGAACATTTGTCTTGACCAAGGGGAAAGATCCCACCTGGTTCAACCATGTAGATCATCTTTAAGATATTCATCCAATTAGAAAATTAAATTAATTTCAAGACTGTTCTTCCACCCAGAGCTTCCTTTAACCTTTTTCTTTTCATTAACAGAGATGAAATCCAGATCCACTTCCAGGAACAGGATCTCATCAGCTTTGCTTCTTTGGTGCAAACCCTGCCCTGAAACAGGAGGTGATATGGAGCAATGCCAGCAGAGACCAATGTCTTCCAGTGCTGCTCTGAAGAGCTCCCAACCAGGTTAAGAACAGCAGAGCTCAGCAGCACACATGCTCCTTCAGTAGGGCAGTGTTGGCACCAAAGCAGATTGATGAGATCCTGTTCTCAGAAGCACATCTGGGTTTATGGGGGCATGGGGTAGGTTGCCAAAGGAATGGCCTGTACACCTGCCATGATGACAGGACCCAGACAGCAGCTCAACAGTGCCATCTCAGTAAGCACCGTGTACTAAACAATGTGAATTACCATCCTATCACCATATAGATTAAATCAATTTGTCTCCATTTGCACTCTCAACCTTTTCTCTCAGCAACACCCCCCATTCTCCCTGGACACTTATCTGCCAGCCAATTAACCTTTCATTAAAGGTTTCCTAGACATTTGCAAAAAGGCCTCAACCTGTGCTTAGCACTATTTCACATGCATTTTAACAACCACACACCCTAGCCTACGCTCCCTTGCAGGAGCATGGCTTCCAGCCTCAACCTTTGGTGCCAGAACAGGTGGGGCTCCAGGAGTCACTTCTTCCAGCAGTTCCAACTTACAACTTGTACAGACCTCCTTGGTATTTCCCTTAGTTATTTCTTTCTCAGCCTAAGAAATTCCGGTTTTCCTCCTGAGCCAAGAGATCAAGAGCAACAGGTGGTACAACCGTAGGCTTACACAGCTGTGTCCTGCTTTCTGCCTTTGCTAATTAACTCCTAATACTCCAATCAGTTTTGATCACTGCTGAGCACCAAGCTAATGTAACAGCAGAGCTCTGCATTATAACCCAGGACCTGGAGCCCCAGGAGCATGCAGGCATCTCACAGCTCATGGTCTTATGCACAAGCACAACTGTTGTGGCACATCTCACTTCACATCTCCCTCCCACAAAATTCATGTCATTTTATCATCCCACCATCCCATTTCAGAATATACTTCTGCACACCTTCACACTTCATCCTCATATTTGCTACCTCAAATAGTTTGATATTCTTCCAAAATTCATTTATCTTCTATTCGTTCCTTTTTCAATTCATGATGTATATCTGAAGCAACCAAAGGTCTCAGAATGAACCTTGAACTGTGACTAGGTTGGATTTTAGGAAGAATTTATTCTCCAAAAGAATGGTGACTCACTGACACAGGCTGCCCAGGGAGCAGTGGAGTTGCTATCTCTAGAGGCATTCAAAGAGTGCAGATGTGTTACCTTGGGACATGGGTTAGTGGGCAATGTTGGTGGTAGGTGGGCAGTTGGACTGGATGATCTTGGAGGTCTTTTCCAACCTTAACGATTCTATGATTCCTTCCACCAGGAAAGCCAATTTACTTCCACTCTCCATTTCCCTTGTTTCCCACGTAAGGATCTTTCCTATGTTTCCACAGCAGGTTTGTTTTCCTTAAGTCTTCTGTGAGAAACTTTGATAAAATCCTTTGAAAAATCTAAGCAGGCTTTATCAGCAGAGCTCTCTATTCCATGCAGCCATACACTCCTTCAAAGCAGCATTTCACCCCATGCTTTCCTACATATTTGTGGCACATTTCACTTTGAAAGCAAACTCCAAGTTTCATGGGATGCTCTCAAGAGTAAAGCTTTTCTAGCTGTAGGTATTTTAAAAAACTCACACAGAAGGACAAATCATGTCCCAGTGTACCTCTTCTGTAATTTCACAAACACCTCCTGGACCCATTTTCCCTTTAAGTAAGACAAAAAGAAATCTTTGCCTAAACATCACTATCAATACTATTGTAAACCTTTTTATCTCATCTCTTTTTTCTCCAGCCCTTCAGAGAGTTCAAACCAGCCTCAGACTAGGTTAAGAAAAGGCTGATAAATGTCTTACTGCAAATATTTACTTTGGTGTTGACCCCTAAAGCAAATCAGATTCACCGAAAGCCTTTACAAAACTCAGTGTTTCCCAGTGGTTTCTCTCATTTTACACAGCTCCAGGATGCTGTGCAGTCCACATGGCCCTGTGCCCCCCTCTGCACCCAGCTATTAGCATCGCTGATAGCTCAGTGCCAGCACAGAGTCCAGCAGGGAGAAAGGAAAAGCCAGTGCTGTCCCACACCACTAAGCACAGCATCCCACACTGTTTCTATGGAGAAGAGCATCGCCACCATGCAATACTGGTGACAAAGAGATGGGGAAAGGCCCCTAAAGATCTGGGCATACCCCAGATCCCACCTTATTCAAATGCGTTTTGTGGATATGAAACACTGGCCACTTGATTTGTTTGTTTTCCCTCTCACCCACGTCTCCCTAACAATTATTACACAATCAGACCCTTCTGCAGAAATTACCACTTTCCCCCTAGTCACATAAAAGCACAAAGCTAAGCACTATTCCAGAGACATCTGTGAGAAAACACTGAACTATGCAACACACAGTAGGGACAAAATCTTTTCAGAAACATTCACATTGCAGGGCAGGCACCTTGGTTAAAATCATACTGGAAGCTGACAAGGGGAAAATCACTTCTGCTGAGCAAACACTGAACAGAAATGAGGAGATTGGTGGCTAAGAACAGTGGCAGATAAATCTGTATGTCCAAAATGCATCAAGTGCATCCTCCACAATGCATTCAATACAGCACACACAGTTGGACCACAAGAGCCACGTACATCTGTCATCCAAACTGAGGGCTTCAGAGAGGGCTCCAAATGCAAAAGCCAAGAGTTTAGGAACCCCAGGCTGTTTCTCCTACAGACCTGAGAGCCAACAAAAGTGATTCAGTGTTTTTAGAAGTGAGATCTTGCATATGCTAGGGGCTTAGAAAACACAGCAAAAAACACACTACTGTGGTGCTACATCAAAATTCCATTTCCTCCTCATTTAACACCCATAGGTCACACTGGGTGTAATCCCTGGAGCAGTTCGGATCTGCAGAAAGACTCCTGGAGGTGTCTTAGGTGCTGAGGAAGAGGAAGGATGAGCCTCCAAGATGCTCCTAAGCCAGGGGCTGAGGAAAGCTCACAGAAGAACATCTGCCTTAGTGCAGGGATTGGACCCAGTCCTAACAAATGGATGCGACCAAGGATGTGCTCTCAGAGTAGGCTGCTGGGCAGGGAGCCCTGCAGCAAAAGCAGAACAAGCTGCTGCCCCAAATCCCCAGCATATCCTGTAGCCAAAGGGCTACAGAAGCTGGCAGCAGCCAGCACCTACCAGGGCACTGGGACACTTCCAAAACTCCTGTAACTTGAGGTATTCTTCATTTATGCTCACAGATTTCATAGAATCTTTTGACTTAAAGGCCATCTAGTCCAACTCCCCTGCAATGAACAGGGACACTCACAGCTCCATCAGGTACACACAGCCCATCCAACCTGACCTTGGCTGTCTCCAAGAATCCACTACATCTCTGGGCAACCTGTGCCAGCGCCTCACCGCCCTTACTGCAAAAGACTTACTCCTTACAGCCTCCTTTGTAAGCCTCTTTTAGTTTGAAACCATTTCCCCCTTTGTCCTATCACAACAGACCCTGCTAAAGAGCCTGTCCCCTTCCTTCTTGCAGTTCCCTTTTAAATACTGACAAACTGCTCTCAGGTCTGTCCTAGTAGGATCCCAGAGCCTTCTCTCCTCCAGCAGAACAGCCCCAGCTCTCAGCCTGTCCTGGTAGGAGATGTGTTGCATCTCTTGGATAATTTTTCTGGCCCTCCTCCGGGAACGCTCCAACAGGTCCACATGTCTCCTGTGCTGAGGACTTCACGTCTGGACACAGTACTCCAGGTGAAGTCTCACAGCACAGAGCAGAGGAGCAGAATCACCTCTCTGACCTGCTAGCCACACTGCTTTGGGCACAGCCCAGGAACCAATTGTCTTTCTGGGGTGCAAGGGCACACTGCTATCACATACTTAGCGGCCACCCACCATTTCTCAGGGAAGAAGCATCTCCACATTCATCTTGCAAATGAAAATTTAACATCAGCAGTACAGCCTTGTGGCTTATTCTCCATGACCTTCTTCTATACCACCAATGGTCTGTGGATGGTGATTCAGTACTAGCTGGTTGGTGGGAAACTGTTACAGCAAATAATCACGAGGGTTATGAAATATCACCCTTTATTGCCTCCCTCAGGGAAGATAACGCAGAGAAGGAAAAGAGGCTTCCAGTATTGACAGATTTCTTTACTGATCTTCTATTTCTAACAATTTCCCACTTGGTATGTTGCCACAAATGCAATATTGAATAATTACACTACTCCCTTGCACTTCTCTCCTCCCCTTTTAAGCTAATAGCTGAATCTCTACAAGCAAACATAAAATCAGTGGCTTTACCTAAGATGTCCCAAATGAGCCCTTTGGATGCCACTCTCACTGTAACACCATAATAATTTGGCACATTCAAAGTCAGGACATGACAGTGTGGTGGCAGCTCTGACAGATGCCACCCAACCACCAGAAGCTTGAGGAGGGCAGAAACACTAAGTGGAGCAAAACCCATACAAGTGCCAGCAGAGGGAGAGGCAGAGGTTCCCCCTGTAATTAGGGAGGAGGAGCAAACAATCTCATCTTAACTTCTCACCTGAGCACGTTACTTGAAATTCACTTCCCATAAAAGACCTTTAGAAAGCACTTCGCCTTCCCTCCCCATTTTTAATATCCCCACTTTGAGGCAGCTGCTGGATTTTGCATGCTTTCATCAAGAAAAAAAAAAGTACAAAAGGAAAGATATATAGTTGGAGAGCACAATGTTGACATTTGATGCTGGTATTTAGCCATAATGTCAAGTTTTCTAACTTCACGATTTGCCAGCAATAATCAGAGATGGAGATCTTTTTACATTAGGAAGAAAAAGTCTCTTTGAATCATGTTATTTATAGCGTAAGACGACACATGGCTCTCTAACACAGAGTGGAGGGAAGACCTTGCCTTGCACAGACATTTGCAAAGCTTTGGGATGGAAAGAGAAAAAAGCATGCTGCAAGGTGGAGCAACTTAATTCCCCAATAAGGGCTACAGAGACCACGCGTGGCTTCAGAAACTGTGTCAGTGCCTTTAGGTCTACACACAAAGCCCTCTGGCTCTGCAGCAAGAATGTACCTGAACTTCTTCCCCAGAAAGCAGCGATTCCAGCACTTCCCACGTGAAGCAATGCCTCCAGGCTGCAAATGCAGGTTACAGTGAATGGAACTGATGGCAGCTGAGACAGAGAGAAGGGCAGTTCATCTCCCGGCCCATCAAATTGCAGACTGCCAGCAGAAGCCATTTCCTTCAATTCAGAATATTCCCTCCTTTTTCCCCCCTTTAACAATGGGCCCAGAAAAAGCCACAGACATCTGTCAAACCCAGATGGCTCACTTGGAAAATGACTGCACGCCTGTTTATAGGGAAAGCCGTGGAGCCAGCAGAGAAGGGCTGGATATTTAAGTACGCTGGAAGCTGCTTGTCTCTGAGATGACAACTTGAATGCTCTCTCAGCTTGGTTGCAGGCAGGACCAGGAGCCACGCACAGGGGATCTGAATCCAGGAGGTGAGAGGTCACAAATCTGCCTGCATCTCAAAAGCCTCTACAGATAGGAAATTACACTCAGGAAGAGGGATACCCACAGGACTATACAATATCTCTACACACAAAAGCAAGAGAGTACAGGTTCTGGGCTCAGCTGTAAGTGAAATGTAACTCTGCCCTTTGAAAGAAAGAGTCGTGAGGGAGATAAAAAACAAACAAAACTCCATACTGAGAAGTGTGATTTCCAGGGGATTAAGCTATTGTGCTATTTGCTCATCTATTTCAGCTTCTGCTCAAGAAGTTAACCTCACTACTCCCAGTGAAGCAATGAAAACAATTATTGAGCTGGCAATGTGATTTTCAGCTGAGAAGAAAGATGTATTAAGGAAGGAGTTAGGAGTTCCACTAGGATCAACCACTTCCAGTCCTGGCACCATGCTGTGACCTGCAGGAAAGCAATAGGACCTGTAAGGCAGCACGTGAGCAACAAGCAGAGGGGGGACAATGCATCTGCCAAACCGCAGAGCCCACAGGGGACGCAGCATTGATGGCCCTTAGAAACAGCTTTGTTCTTTTGGACCTTCAGAGTTACCAGCAGATGCCACCGAAAGCAACACTGTGATAACAAAACTATCATGAGGAGCTCGAAGCCCTCAGTGCCTCGGTGCATCCAAAAGCTAACTTTTCTTCCAATCTAGTCTCGTTAAAAAGTCTGCTAGAGAATGGAGGAAGAGAATCAGACGTGCCATCTGATCCCAGGGGGTACTCTGATCATCGGCAGCACGGCACAGACGAGGCACCACGCAGTCAGGAAAAGTGCCTGGTGTTCCAGCGGGTAAATGACGGCGATCTGCGCTGAATGCAGCACGCAGCCTTAATGGCCTTTCAGCAGCCCTCACGCTGTCAGCAGGCAACACCAAGCAACTGTAGGCACAATTCCACTGCAGATTATGTGAATTTAGCACTTGCAAAAGATGTCATACTTGCAGGGTTCAAAAAAATCGAAGCAGCTTGCTCAAGGGCAGAAATACAGAAAGCACCTCCTTTTTTTTTTCCAATCTGAACCCCTTCCTCCTGGCTGCCGTTCCCTCCCACAGTGCCCACGGGCACCAAGCTGGACATGAGCATGCAGACAGAAACACAGAACTGACCTTCTGTTACATCTTGTTTGTTCTCTAACAGAAGACAAGGCAAAAGGATGCTTCAAGCAGCTTTGTTAAGCCCTGTGCACATTTGCAGTTCATCAGTGAGGCCATAGAGCTGCTGAAAAGCAACTCACTTCACCTCTGTTTTGCTGCCAGTGGTAGAGATTGCTACGGGTATGGCACTGCCTCTATTAGAAGAACGTTTTGCAAATCCTTCTTTAGCAAGCTTCAAGGGAAGAGAATTTTCAAGACATCCTTTTATTAGTTTCTGTAGAGGCTAAAGAATCTGGTGCCACTATATTCCCATAAGTTTGTCTACTTTGGAAGACAAGAATTAACCCAGCAGGGCAATCGCTGAGTTGCCTCCTGGGCATCTCCTCAGTCCTTCACCTTTCCCAAGTACCAGGGCAAAGCACCAAGTTACAGCTAGCACAAGATGAACAGAGCGCAACACAACAGAGAAGGCTTCCACACCTCCCCTGCCCCAGCTGCTGTGACCTAAGAGCAGGAGGTTACTCACCATGCAAGACCCTTGAGACCATGCCACAGCCACCAAGGAAGAGCACTGCAAAGCCTCCCTTCCTCTCCCAGCACCAAAATACTCCCAGACCTCTCCAGCACAGTCCCCAAAAGCCACCAACAGGCTGAGCCCATGCAGTTCAGGTCCTGGACACAAACTTCTCCCAAGCCCAGGAGCTGAGCCCTGCAGGGTTCAATCAAACCCAATCCAAAGAAACATTTATTTTCTAGGGAAACTAAAGATTCACTGTTCAGAATTACATTAAACTAAGAAGATGAGAATTCCATTAACTAATCTAATTTAACCTGATCTGTTTGAATTTCATTAGATGTGGCTGCACTGGAGACTCAGTAATGAGACTCCAGCACATTGGGATCCTGACTGCCCTAACTCAATCTCCCAACCTGATGCGGACAGCTGTAATTGTGCTAATTAGCTGCAGAACCTGTGATGTACTTCAGCTGGGCTCAGGGTGTAGAGAGATTAAAATGAAGCCAAATGAATGAGAAAGTGCCAGTGCACTTGCATACAACTTCCAGGGTAGGAATAACGCACCATGTGTGCGGCTGTCTTCTCTCAGCTGGGGTGGGGGAGGGTACAGCACAGGAACAAAGCATCCCTGGGTAATGTTGGTTAATTAGCTTGATAAATTAAAAGGATGAGACTGAAGGTAAAAGAAGAGTTTTCTTATTTAAATAGCCTCCCTACAAGTTCTGCCTGCTGTTGGAAATTACGTACCGAAGCTATTTTGGAAAACAATCAGAGCCTCGTTATTTCTAAAGTTAGCTTCCTTGGTTATCTTACATCCAGAGAAACCCTCACTTGCTCTTAAATTTGTCTGTACTCCCACGGAGATCAAGAGGATGCTGGTTTGCATGAGCAGCCAGACAGCCTGATGGCAGCACTCAGCCCCGATCTGGGCTCAGGGAGATGAAGGGCCCGCACTGCTCTCTTGATTAGGGCACGTTTCACTTCAGACTTCACATCAGAAGAACCTTTGAACTTCAGTGTCACAGAAGCAGCTTGCAGAATAAGCAATGTTTACTGCAGTGGCAATAAATGCAGAAAAACAGAAGTACGGGTGACACACGGAGCGCATTCAGCCACTGCCTCTTCCCCTGCAAAGCCCACCTGATGGCTGCAGGAAGGGATGAGGGTCCTCCAGCCAACGAGACACAAACCAGGACTGACAGTGGCAACATGAAGATCCACCTCTGCGCTCTTGGGTTTTCTCACCCCTACAGCTACAGCAGCTTGGGGAGAGGAAAGCAGGATGTGATAGAGCTGGCTGGACTCTCTTGGGGCTGATTCTAAGACCAGAGTCAGGTTGCTCTCTTCCCAATACATGTATTTGCAAGGCTCGTAGACAGAACAGCCCCTCCACCCCCTGCCCCTTTCAGGGAGGCATGTTTTCCCATAGAAGAGGAGGATTTAGGCAGGGAAAAGTTTTGGAGTCTGCCACAACCCCAGCAACACCTGGAGCAGCCTGTGAGACATAGAAAGCCAAAACATCAGAAGCCTTTGAGAAACACAACCTCACACAATGCAGAAACATTAGATGCATCCAAACAGCACTAGGACCTTATATTTATATGACTAGAAAAGGAGGTTAGGTCAAATTCATCCAGGTGCCTCACAGAGCAGCAGCTCCCACTTAAGTACATCTCTGCTCACAGCTGGACTGCAGGCTTTCCTTTTCCACACCACGCCTTGTTCAGATTGACTGCAGAATTACTTTCAAATTACAAGTGCAAGCAATAAAATTAACTGCACGAACTCCAAGCATTACATTCCTCTTGCAGTTTCAATTATCGATTAAGTACAATAGCAGAAGCATTAAGCCTTGAAAATGTTAACAGCAATTATTACTTTGCTAGTGTGGGGCAGGTTTTTCTTTTATGTGCAAAACAAATAACATTTATTTTAATTTAGGGAGCAAACCTTACACTGCCTACCCTGGGAGCTGTAATTCAGGGGCCATCCCATTCATGTGGGTGCCTAGAAGTTAGAAACCTTGTTTACAGTCTAGAAACTTGGTTTCAGTCAAGGCAAGTTGAGAGTTCTGACAGTGAATGCAGTCCCCCAACCAGTGAATAACCATCATGTTTTACCAGGCTGGCTGAAAGAGCTTTGTAACAAGCTACACTTCACTGTTTTCAGCATGCGCACTGATCTGCCAGTATTTACTGCAAGGAGCCACCCATCACATACCCCAGAGGTTTGGGTGAAATGAGGTTTTGAGGGTTTATTCACAGAGAACAAGGCACACTTCATAAACAGCCTGCTGGGCCCAAATAGATTTTGTGGTTTTGTTTTTGTTTTCTTCTAAAAGGGTAGCCCCATTTTGTTGTTTTTGTTTTAAACCCCAACAAGCAGATTCAGTATCATTTGTGATCCCCAGCAAACACCCATGTTATTTCATAAGCTAAACTGACAGAGTGAAAGCAACAGTAAGGGGTTCCCCATAGAAATGAGGCAGCCCAGTCGGGCACACTCCTCCCTTCAGAGCAGCAGTGGGGCTGCTTGCACTCACCTCCCCATATGGCTGTCCCAAGTGCCCAGCAGCTTTCAGCCTGGACGCCTCCATCTCCATAATTAACGCAGAGGACACAAACCTGGGAGGAGCATGGCAGTGCTTTAGCCACATCTCCATTTATCTTCCTGGAGCAGGTTAGGAGCTACCTCAGGCAGTAAAGCTGTGCTTACCCAGGGATGCATGCCTGCTGACAGCTCTGCAAGAGGATGGATGTGGTCAGCAGAGGGTTCTGTGCTTGTTTATCTGCAGCAAGTGACTTAAAGTTGCAGCCAGGAGGATTTTCAGTCCTGCTCCACTGCATGTAAGTTGTGTAAAGCTCTGCTTGGCAGTTGCTCCTCTGGCAAAGCTGGTCTCTGAAGGTCGGCCTCCAGTACTCAGCTAATTTCAGTTCCTCCAAACTACTCTAAGCTGATAAGCTGTTCTGAACACCACTTCTCAAATCACTCAAAAATCTCACACTGGGTTAAGACAGAGTTCCAAAGTTGTCCCAGTGGCTTCGTTTTCCATTTTCCTTGCATCATTTCATTATAAATCACTTGCACAGAAATCCAGAGCCTGCTCCTCCACATGCTCACACAGTGCGAGTCTGACACAAACATCAGCCTCGCTGCAAAGGAGGAGGGGCAGCACTGGCTGTGCCACCTGGGGCACACAGCAGGATCCGTGCTGCTCCTGCTCCAGGAGGGAAGAAAACAGCCTGTGCCAGTACCCCACTTCCTGTGCTTTCTCTCGAGGTGGATGGCTTGGCTGTGGTTCACAAAACCTCAGCTGTTACTTAGCGATAAACCCAGCTCAGAACACCACTGCTTACTTCAAGAATCAGCAATGTCAAATCTCAGGGGTGAGCTCCACCGGGCAGTAGAGCACATACACACAGAGCAAGGCATACAGCAAGTGAGACAAGCAGCAAGCATTCATTCAAAAGCTGGGCACTGGATCACAGGTTGATCTGAACATGCATGCATCCCCCTCTCACCTCTCTGGATTCCACATTTTCCTATTCCACAACCTGGTCATTGCCATTTCTGCACCTTTCCAGCAGTTTCGACCTTCTAGAGAGAGACAAGTACCCTCTGGATTTAGGGTACACACAAAGACATAGCATTTAAGCCAAATCAAGCGAGGCTGATGTTCTCACGCGAATTACAGCTGCCCTGCACAGCTTGCACCTGAATGATGGGAGGAAGGCCAAAAGCATAGGTGGGTTTCAAGAGGATGTCAGCAATTCACAGCTGTATCTCAAGGTGAAGGAAGCTCAGCCAGGACAGAGAGGCAGGAGCAGGGGGAAGGCCACAGACAGGGACCAACACCCAGTGCACACACTGACCCCATCCCTCTGGGCATCTTTTTGCACCATCAGGTTAGGACACCAGGACTGGTGGTCTGACCCAGTCTGGCAAGGCACCCCTTCTAGTAAGCTGAGACCATTTCCTAATTCATCCTTAACTCAGAATGCTTTAGCTCTGAAATGAAGACAGAAACACAACATTTGAACCTTTTCCTGGTGGATAAGTGAGCTACAAGACTGGGCAAAATCAAATTTAAATCATCCCAAAGAACATTAAAGCTACTGTAGAAGTCCACCCTATAGCGGGAGATGTCAATTTGATTTGTTTCAGAGACATTAACACACTAATCAGCTCTGCTTCTCTGGGGAAAAGTCATCCCATAATTTACATATTTTGGCCATATAGCAGGGAGGAGAAAAATTACGAAAACATGTGAAGCATTTGGATGTGCACAACTATCAAAGATTTCATAATGAACACAGTTGTGACATTAGATTAGTGTTTCCCAATGCGAAGAGGATTTTGTTTAAAGTAGAAGCGTAACAAGGAATTATAGCAGCCGTGCCTATCATTATTCTGCTTAGCCTGTTAATGGAATTGGTTTGCTAGAACCAAACTGGTTCAAAAGATTAATTAAAAACAGGTGGTCTAGCTCAGCAGCTCCTCCACACCATTGAGAGAACTTAGTGGCCAAACTGGTTCTACATTTCCTAATGACTTGCAGAAGTTCTGAGGACAATGAAACACTAAGGAAATTAAATTCAGAATGCTCCTGTGCAACAGCACATTGCACAGCTCACCTTCGGAGAAAAAGTGGGCAACAGAGGCCCACAGGATGCCCTGGTGAGCTTTTCCCCTGCACATCAAGAGGAATTGTGTTGGCATGAAACATTCCCGGGGGCTTACCAATAAGATGACAGTCAACAAGGGCTGAAACTCATGAATTAGCTGGAAAATGAGAGTTGGATGGAAGTGGAGTCTTCACATTCTGCAATTGGAGTTTTGTTACCCTCTGTGTTGACCGCACAGAGAGACTTGGACCCAAGAGCCCAACCCATGTCAGCACCATGCTGGCTATGTGTCTTCCACCAGCAAGGAGTTTAAATACTGCTATGCAGCAAAATACAGCAAAAGTCAATTAATTCAGGGTGGGGAGGGAAAGAATTTTGGATCTAAGAATGGATTGGAAGTCTGAGAACCATGCTGAAAACCTATGGTAAAAGTTCAAGGCTTACTTACAAGCAAATCCAAATATTCAGTTAAGAGTTTTTGTTGCTGTTTGCCTTTTAATCTATCCTGCAGTACTGACTCAAGTCAAATATTGTCTCGAATTGGAAGAAAATAAAAACAAAACAACACTGAGTATTTGTGAAGGCACAAAGCTCCTTACCTGCCTCTCCAAATTACCCTCATGGTAGATAGGAATCTTGTGCCTAAAGCAAAAGACAGCTTTGAGAACCAATGCCACGTTTTATGACAAAGTACCAGGAACATTTTGGCCTGCATGGCACTTGATGGCAGAAGGTAACCCCTCAGGCAATGAAAAAAATTAGTGACAATTTGGGTCTCAATAATCTTTGCAGACTTTTTAGTAACTCTGCCTTTGGACAGGATTGTTCAGTGACTTCTCTTACAAAGAGAAACAACACTGATGCACCTCAGGGATCAGCACAGAAAATAGGCTCCCAAAGACCACTGTCCCACAAGCTGCACCATCCCACTGCTCTCAGTGAGGCAGAGCTGGAAACACTTCTCACTTGGTAAATCAAGGTAGCCAAAGCTTACTCTGCAAAGCATATCGGAACCACATAGGCAAGATGGAAATCATGAAAACAGCATTTGCAAAAAAGCAGAGACACAAGATGGGGAGGACTCGATACATAAATCTCTTTGGAGAGTGCATCAAAAACCATTCACCTGTTGTCTTCCAAACACCACTCACTCCCAAGCACTCAGGATTACTGTAGAGCCAGACTCACCAGGCTCAAGCTCTACCCTGTATCATATTCTCTCACTTTAACACCCTGAGGAGCAGAGGGAAGAGGGGAAAAATGCACCTGAACAATAGTTTTAATTGTTTCTACTTTGCAGTGCTTTTCCCAAGCACTTATTAGGTCACCTCACAGCTAACTACCATGCCAATACAAAACACAAAGCAACAACAGCATTCCGAGGGGATCTAGATGATGGATATACATTCCTCAACCAGTTGCTGGAACCAGGTACTGTCAGGTGCCTAGGAAGTCACCCACAAAGCCACAGCTGAACTCAGCAGTTTTCTCCATGGGTCAGCAGGGTGCTTGCTGTGGGGACAGTGGCATCACCCTGCTGCTTTTCTGTTACTGACCAGAAACCCTAATGAGCTGCTCTCACCTGCTGTTGCCTGATTCCGAGACACAAGACTCAGAATGAGAGACCAAAGTGATTTTGTGATCAAAGACAAAGCACCACCAATATCCCGGGCTGTTTTTAAGGGGTGCAAATACAAAAATCCAGGGAGAAAAGTCTTCAAACATGAGAAAAGATTCCAGTGAGGATTTTAAATACCCAAATGTTTCACACTGTCACTCTGCAGGCTCTCTCCTTGCTGCTACACCAGCAGCCCCATCACTCTCTCCTTGTTTATACAGCTTTGAGCTGCTTCTACCATTTAACCACTCTTGAATTAGCCCATAGGTGCTACATACACATAACATGTGTGCCTATGTGTGCATAGGCACTACACATGGTACGTGTACATCTCATGCCTCACAGCTTCCCTTTTCATTATAAGACTGGATAGCAAGACAGCTGTACAACACTCCCCGGCACAAGACAGGCTGAGAAATATTCCAACCCCTTCTTTCTCTCCTTTGTTAGCTTCTCTGCAAGTATTTCTTTCAACAACAAAAATAATCAAAAGTCACTTTCCAATTTTTTCCCCTCCACTCGTTAAAAAAAAAAATCTCAACTCATTTTTACAGAAGAGCATGTTGAACGAGTCTGAACAGATGAACGAAACAAATGTTCTGAACTAATGTTTTACGACAGATTTTCCCTTTGGAAGCTATTTTTAGTTGCAAGTGCTTTGATGTGCTCTGCTTAGCACCTAGATGAATGTTTACATTGACCTTCCTATATTTTCCTTGATATTCCATTGGAAAAAAAAAAAAACAAAACAGTGTTGTGTTTGCTTTCTTGCCCAGTGCCTTCCAGCAGCCTCCTTGTGCTGGGTGATTCAGAGGTTCACCTCTTCCTTGCTTGGCTTTCTTCAACTGTCCTGCAAGGTGCCAGCTTCACCACTGCCATCCAGCCTGGCCTGTTGCCAAAGTTCTCTTGAAATATGGCTGCTGAAAGGTCCCCTATCTCCTTTGGCACTCTAAGATTTAGGACTGAATCAGCCTTCAGATACTTGGATTTCATAATTAGCTGCTCTTAGAAACAAACAAACAACAACACACCTTGATTTCCACCAGTAACTCCATCCTTGAAGAGCTATTTCTAGCATCTCTCTTACTGCACTCTATGTAAAGTCATGCTAAGAAGCTGTTAGCCTTCCCCCTCCCTTTCTGTCCACAAATTCCTGCAGCTGATGTTCGTCAAACTCCAACTCCCACCTCACCTCCAGAGGAGCTCACATGGGGCAGACACAGAGGCACCTTAGTGTGCTTTCCCTGTAGATGCTCTCTTGAGTTACTGACTTCTCAGCTCCCTGACCCTGAGCACAGCAATCCCAGCGCTCTCACAGACACAGCGGCCTGTAGGCACAGTAGGACACAGTATGGGAAGGGCTCTGCTCCACCAGCAGACCCAACCCATTTCCATGCTGTTGCAGAAGACACCTGTCAACCACATCTGCTCCTCCTGAGCCAACAAGGAAGCAAGAAATGCTTCTGCCTCTGGACTGCAAGAGCCTGAGACCTCTAAGTGTTCTCCCAGAGAAATCTGGGGATGCCCCAAGCTAGGAAAGGAGGTGGAAGAAAGGGAGAAGAAAGCCCAAACACCGTTAGCAAGGAGAGCCTTGGCACTGCTGGAGCCCCAGGAGAAGACCCCCTCAACTAAACACCTGGCAGCAGAGGCTTTAACATTACTCTTTGGAGATGCTGAGAAGGTACAGACTCAAGCACTAGGGCATAAACAGCCCTGCTGAAACCCCATGGGTTTCTCCCTTGGTTTACAACGCCATCACTTAGTGTCACATCCACAGATGGCACCTTCACTCACGGAGGGAGTGCTCAACAAAAGTCAGTGACTCTTGTTACGAGAGATGCAAGCAGAGCGTGAAACTCAGAGGCTATTAATGCTTTCTTAATGTGTGAACCAAGTTGAAAAGAGAGCAGGATTAAAAATTAAAAGCTCGCATGGATAGAGATGGTGCATCCCCTGCCCCTTCCCATGCTACCCAAACTTTTGGGGTGGTTCGTAGCTGGGGGTGAGAGAGAGAGAGGACACCCTCCTCAGCTTTCCCTTTGCTGTTATCGCTGCAGAAAGTTCAAGTAACACCGGGAAAAAAAAAAAAAAAAAAAGAGAGCGATGCTACAAAAACCACTCTGGCTGCTCTCCCATCTGGCCTTCTTCTATCACTCAGAAGCAGAAAGTCACACAAACGCAGGATCTTTGCCCCCCATGATAGCGAGGCTAGAGATCAAAGGCAGCCCTTAGGGTATAGGATATATCTGTTGTAGGAAAGATTACAGCATTACAGACCTCTGGCTTCAGTTTGAGAAAGATCAGAGTATGAAATAACTTGTTCTTACAGGGTCAGTTAAACACTCAGAGTATTGCTGTCATTTCAGTGAACTTGTTGCGTGTTTCAGTGAACCTGCAGAAACTCACATCTGAGCATCCTTCGTAAGGTACCAAGACAAGAAAAGCCCCTAGACCAGACCCTAGAGCGCAACGCTTCAGGCTTTGCAGGGGGTGACTCAGGATGCCAAAGGAAATCAAAGAACCAACTCACCTTTTCACATTCCCCTATTTTTGAGCAGGTTACTTTTCATCTGGAGCAATAAGTGACCCAACACTACTCCCCCATAGGGCCACTGGAGCATAACCATACAAACCACAGCTACAGAGGGGAAGGCTGACAGGGGGGCAGAGCTGCTGGGGTGGGCACATTTGTAGATCCAAAGCATGGTCCAGCACTGCAAAGCTCTGCTCTGGGACAATGATCAGAGGCAGAGGTGGCGAATTGTGAACAAGCTGCTTTTAGGGGCTAATGGGAACACGAGATGGGATTTCCTGAACACCCTCAGGGCTTGTCTTTATATAAAAGCTGCATCCGTTTAATTACAATCAGTTACATTAGCTACATCAGTCGATTTAATTAAATTGCAAGGACACTCATAAGTTGATTTAACTCTGTCTCAAATGGATTTAGCAAAAGTTGGCAAGAAACTAAATCAACATAAACCAAGATTAAATCAACTGAAGAGCATCCACACAGGATTTTGCAGCAATTTAACAAAACGGATTTGAAGACTCATTTTAAATGAAACAGGCACAAAGAAAGATGAACTTTTAGGAAGAAAATAAAGTGTTCAGCATCTCAATAGCCCAAAGAGGGGAGTGAAGAAGTCCCATCCTTTTTCTCTACTTCTGCACTTGGCATTTTATTTTTAATATACATTTTTGGCCACATATAGTTTATTCATCATCCTTGGAAGCATCTGCAGGGCAAACATCTTATTTTGTGCTAAGAATGGAGTGATAGGAAGAAACACAGTGCCAGTTTCACATGTGGAAAAGCATTACTTGGTGGAGGATCCAGCTGATCCAAGTGGCCATGGGAGCACTTTGCTCCATGCCTGGGAGAATCCAACCCAGCCTCCGAACCAGAGATGCTCAGGAACAGCAGAGCCTAGTAAGGATTTGCATGCTCATTCTCTTTGATTCAGTTGCTCAATTCATTTCTGGATTTGCTGGTTCTGACCTCACTCTGTCACCAAAACCACCCTCCAACTGCACAAGCCATTTATTTTTTCATAGCTGCACTTAAGCACAAGAGAAGCTGCACTTCCACTCACAAACCAAGTACATCTTCCATAAGATAGGAGAAGTCCTAACATCCGCAGCAAACCAGTGATTTATGACCACTTCAACGCCACTTTCTGTACTGCTATAAACAAAACCTGCAGCCCCATGACATTACAAGAGTGAAAGTGCCATGGTTTCCTTAGTGCTACAATGACCACTATAGTAGTGCTGCAAGCAATGACACGGATGTCATAAAGTTTAAAGACTGCCCTTTTTCTTCCCACCCCTTCAGCAGAAGCCTTTTGTAAGCTCTGCCCCCATTTCAGGGGAAAAAGATGCAGAGATCTCTGCTGTACACCCAGGGCACGCACAGTGGTCTACTAATGCATCAGTAGTATTGCTTGCTTCGCAGCAGCCTCCTCGCAGTCCTGATATCAAGGCTCTTCTGGAAAGAAGAAATTCTCTTTCGGTACGGTAGAGAAGTAGGGAAAGCCAAAGGCTCAGCAGCTGCATCTGCCAGTGGGTATTACCAGGGATCCGTGAAATGCAGTCCCAACCATGAATGGGCTAATGGATGGAACAGTTGTGAACCTCTGCCAGATCAGGTTTGACTTGATATGGCATGTCTATCAGCTGAAGCCATTTCATTGATTTTCATGGGAGATTTATGAGGCTCTGAAGGATGAAAGCTTTTTATGGTTTTCATGAAGCTGACAGATTTCTCCTCTGTTTGGAGCAGAAGAGATCAGCCTTCCTTTTAAAGTTACATACAACAGGCGAAGAGGAAAACAAGATACTGTGCACAGAAATATGCTGCTGCCATGTGTAGCAATGCTGTTTCTCAGCATCCCTGTTGCTGCAAACACCTCCTTCCTCATAATAGCAAAGGGGTATTGCAGAGAGCCCAAACAGGCTGGGTAGCAGCTCAGTGCAGTGTCACAAACCAGATCAAAGGAACTAAAACAGGAACAAGAGAGCAAGCATCCAGCTTCAGACATGGGACTGAGCATCCTACGGAACTGCATTTGAGAGAATCACTCCAAGTTTTCAGATATGATATAGACAATATACAAAGCTGCAGGAGGGCACATCAGCCCTGCTTCCAGGTCACCATTAACAGAAGACACACCAACAGGTGGTGCAGAAACATGTCCTCATGTTAGACCCACTGCCATTAGGAAATTCACGCGGGGTGGCTCCATATCCTGTGCTGAATTGCAGGGTGAATTTTGACTACTTCTGCAACAGCCTACCCTTCCTTGAATCTTAACAAGTGAAACAAGTGAAATAAATTCTTGCCCTTCATGTCATTTTAGAGGATAGCAAACTCCACAGCTTCACCACATGAAGCTTTTTCCTTTACTAGCCTCCAACATCACCTTCGTTGCTCCTCTGCTGCCAAAACAGAAACACATCCCCCCATTTGACCTTCTCTAGGCTGGTTATTATGGTATGCATTTTACCAACATCCCTTCTCATAGAAGTACTTTCCAGGGTAGATTATCTTCATTTTCTTGCTTCCTAAGAAAGTTTTTCCACATCTTTAATTGTTCTTCCATCCTTTGAATATTCCCTAATTGTACAGTGTTTTCCTCAGTGCAGTGACCATCAGCACCACCCAAACAAGACATCCAACACAACAACATAATGTTAGCCATCTCAGCTATCACTCACCATGGGAGATAATGCTTTGTAACCCAGAAATCTCTCATGAAATCCTGAGAACTCAGGACCAGAGGAGCAGACTGCTGCAATTAATAGCTATTTCACTCCTACAGCATTGCCCAGGGGTTTTTGCTTGCTGTCACAGCAAAACTACCTGACAGGGAGATGTGCAGGCAGTCAGACCACAATCCTGGCAGATCCAATGCCCTTTCTGGCATTGGCTTTGCTCCTGGTGCCTTCCCAGGGGACTTCAGTTCTCTCTCCTGCCCTCCTTGTGCAGGAAAGTGTTAGTTATCACAGTGGTACTTTTTACATCTTTCCTGAGGGGATTTTTTCATTAAGTAACCTTCTAGGATGAAAGGCAAGGAACTGTCAGCAGCACAGCCAATATAGTCATCATCCACAAGCTGGTAGCTTTGCTCTACAGAGTCCTTGGTAAGTTATTAACTCATCTTAGACAAGATGTGCAAGTGATGAAGGACTAAGACTCACATAAAAACTCAAAAATCCCAAGAAAAGGGAACTGAATGATTTAGAGCTACAAAACCCACAGGAGGGAGGAGGTAAAAACAGGCATGCTGTAATCTCATGTAGTTCACAAGTGACAATATAAAAAATTCTCCAGTGTGCTGTGACCAGCTGAGTCTGAAGGCACCAATGCTGGTGCCTCTGTGATGCTCCTGCCCCCTGCCCCTTTCCGTTACTGGAAAATCCATCCAGGGATAGCTTGCTTACACTACTCCTCCTTCCCCTGAGCAGATAGACTTGCCACTAAATCAAATGCTTTGAGGTTCTCTTCCAGTCTTGCTTCCTCCATCCCCAAAGAGGTTTTTGCAGTTGTTGAAATTTTTTTCTTCTTGCTTTGAGCCAAGCTCAGAAAACATCCTTTCCCTCCTATCACCTCCACTGACCTTTAATGCTTCCAGAAAAGCTTCAGGAACACAGGGCTGGAGGGCAAGCAAAGGATAAAAACCGGACTGTCAACACATCTGTACCAGGCACAGAATACAACTGTCTGCTGAACCAGGACTCTGAGCATCACACCACAGCACCAACCCCTGCTCAGGGCCATACATACTGAGATGCTTCCCTGAACACCTCCACCACGAAGCTACAGGCTTAGAAATACCATAGCCCAGCCCAACCACAAGTCTCTTCTATAGGAGTCAGGAGCAGCACTGAGTTGGGCAACTTATCTTGTCCCACAGGGCTCAGACTGGGACAGTGGTATCTCTCTACAGGGAGACTTTGTTAAAGCTGGCAAAGAAGCCAACAACACAGCTCTGCTAGGCTCCTACTGACCATGCAGTGTAGCACACACTAATGGTGAGAGATCAGTCCATTTTGGAAGAGACTTTCATGGAAGAACACAAATAAGAACAAATCTCTTACCCTTACATAGTCTCATATGCTTGCAAGAGAAAAGTCCCCCTCTGCCTCCCAGCTTATCCCAAGCAATGAACTCCTCAACTCTCTCTCACCTCTTTAACACGCACAATTCCCTAAGGCATAGAGGCAACCAATATACTGACTTCCCATTTCAAGGTGGATTAAAGCTATGGGTTATACTATTAAAAAAGGAGAAAACATCCAGCTCGCTTTCAGTGCTACAACATGCATTTTTTAACAGGGAAAGAGGTCATGCTATCCATCTGACCAAGAAGGCTCTGCATCAGGGATCTATGGTACGGGTGAGAAGCCTGGGGATACCCAGATCAGCTCCAGCATGGCACAAAGAAAGGGAATAGTGACATAGCTATTTACCAGGCATCACTTCTGCCTTCCTGCTGGCAAGAGGAGCTATACAGAAAGGTTCAGTCCTTAGGAAGAACACAGAGGTATCCCCCAGCTCGTGGACATGTTCTCCTTTAGTGAGGTCCTCTCTGCATATGCCCTCCTCACTTAACAGAGCCCAAGCACACACACCACTCTGGAGGGAGCCCAGCAAAGCACCTGGAATTCCTTAAGAGCTATAGGAAAGAACAGAAAGCATTGGAGCAACCACAAGACAAACCACTGTCCCCCTCCTGCCCTCCACATACCATTACGGATTTAGATGAATTCATTTGCTGTCACAAACCAGCTGACTAAACACAACACTGGCGTGAACTACAGCAAAGCTCCTAGCACAGCAACACCCTGCCTGCATCCTCAGGGGTGAATTACACCTGAGAGATGTGATACATATCTACATGCCATAGAACCATCAGGGTTGAGACCACTAAAGTCACCCAGTCCAACCATAAAGCCATGCCTGCAACTGCTCCAGAGCAGTGTTTAACAGGAACAGCAGCTATCCTACTAACAGCTGCATGCACATTACTTGCAGTTACTGCCAAATCTGACAGATCCACTAGAGACCACACTAATCAATTTTTATTTCTAATTAAACTGATGCGTGCAGTATGTTGGAGGAAATACAGGCAGAAGGGACTACCCCAGATTAAGATGTTCTGGTAGTAGGAGGCAGAGGAGGATTTACACCACATGGATGGTGTTTGGGGTAAGCCAAAGGCGAGAGGCCATCTGCTAGTCAGCCAAGAGAAGCTGCAGCTCTTGGGGTGCCACATCTTCCTCTCATTCATTTCCTCCTGCTCTTAGGTACCTTCACAGGGCTCCCACTTTGAAAGTTAAGCCTCTGAGACTTGGTAAGTAAGGCTCAGATTTAACTGACCGACACGTCTGTATCACTCACCAATGCTCACTAAGGGTCAACTCAAATTTCACTTTTACTGAATCTGCAGCTCAATTTTCCCCTGCCTGGAGATCAGCAAAGGGCTGTCCCTGACTAGGGACACCCACCCTCTCCATCTGCCTTAGCACAAGAGCCCAGGGCTCTGCAGAGGGCCCTCTCCATTATACCCATCACTCTCACTGCCCATCTGCCCAACTGGGCTCTGCCATGGTGCCTCTATCAAGGAAACACGCTTCACCAGGCTGCACTGAGCACCCAGCTGGGGTGGGAGGTGGCATCTGGAGCCACCAATTTCCTTGCTAATACAAGCAGGAATTACTTGGTTGACAACACCTCCAGTATAATGATGAATGAGGCAAAGTTAAGCAAACAAATCCCATCTCACAGCATTTCCATTTGGAGCTTGCCAACTGAGAGATTCTCCAACTGTCTGCTTAAAATGAAGTGTTAGGGAAAAATAAAGGAAGCTGAGAAGAAAATATTGCTGACAGTGAACAAGAGCTGCCAGTGCTGGAGCAAACATGCAACTGATGAGCTGAAAGCAAGCCCATGTGCAAGGTCTCAAAAACTGAGAAAAAAACAAAGGGGAAGCATTACTGGAGGAGTGGGAGAGCACTAAGGTCCAGGCTGGCTGCACACTGGGAGACCAATTAAGATAAAACAAGGGTTCAGCAGAGGAGAAGCCATAAATGAAAGAAAACTCCCCACGAGAGGTCCATAAAGATCTTGAAAGAGGTGACCCACCAGCACTCACTCAAATCCTAGCAGGGGATTTAAGCAGTTGGCTGCAAACTCTCAGTACAGAAAGACCGTGCAGGTTTTTGGTGCTAAATTCGTTTTGTTCCCTACTCCAACAACCAAAAGAAACCCCGCACACAAGCGAACAATCATGACAACTAAAACTGCTGCTGAGCTGCTTGCAAGGATTTATTCCAGGCTTTGCAGGACAGCTAATTTCAGTGCTCAGGTGTGAGCTCCTCTTTTGCTTGGTGGCAATGCAAGAATTTGTGCTGCTAGAAGCTGCATCCACTACAGAAGTAGCACTCAGGCATAGTTTGGAGCTGCTTTACTATTCTTTCTTCTTGGGTTTTTGGTGGGATCTCTGTTTTGCTTGGGACAGCGTATGCATATAGACCTCTGCTGCCCACAGAAGTGCTTTAACCTGAGCAAACACCAGGGTTTACACCCCACTATTGCTTACTGAAAGAGAAGAGCAACAGTCTCAAAGAGGACTCGAGAGCCTGAGAATGCAGAATGGACACTTTCTATATATAATTTGCAGGACTGCAACCCAAATAATGCAGTTTGTTAGATCTAAAACGCGGCAAGATGACTACAGAGAAAGTCCCTCTTGTGCTATGTTGTAGAAATTGGCATTCCAGTGGGTTTAAGGAAGTGGGAACTCAGTTAGTGGTGTCAACAGGCTTCTAGGTGAGATGAAACAGAGGAGCCCTTTGGGAACATTGCTTCCCATTTCATTTCAGCTCCACACCTAACCACAAGCTCTCAAAAAACTTGAGAGCCAATAGCACTAATGCCGTGGAAATCAGCTAGAGAAAGCAGGTTGCTAATACTAACAGGAAGAGCTCATCTATCACTGCTGGGGTAACCCCACGCAACAGGGACTTTGCAAGGAGCCAAGGGAGAAGTTGGGAAGGTACTTGCAGAAATGCCCAGGAAGTTTCAAATACCAAGGCAGTACTGAATTATAGCCCAAACATCACAATCCCAATCACGTATCTCAAACCCTGACTTGCTCAGGTTGCCAGGATGGGAAAAAACTGAAGGCCAGACACAGAGCTCCTACACCTCTGAGAGATGCAACACAGCAGCTTTGCATGGAGCTGGTGAGCAGCAACAGACACTGGCTGCCAAAATTGTAATGAACCAATGGCCAAATACTCCAGCAGTCTCTTCTCTCTCTCATGTCCACAGAGACAGCAGCACAACATAGACAGAAGGACCTAGTATTGCCTTGCACATTGCCATCGCCCTCCATTTAATTACAGTGCAGCCAATAAATTTGCTACTGATGGCAGTAAGATTGCCCATACATCAGGCACAGCAGACAAGGAGACAGTCCTTCATCCAGGTGACAGCCACCTCCTGCAAATGCAGTTGTCCGCAGGCAAAGGTTGTAACAGACACATTCACATGCAGCAAGAGAAACCCCACTATTGATTCTTACTTCCAGGTGTGCAATACTGAGACAGCATCAGGAAACCTGTCCTGGTGGAGCTCAGCTGCTGTTGGCGTGGGGATTTCTTCAATAAGTCCAACCACATTCAATAGCTACTGCATCCTCCTGGGAACAAATAAAGCTGATTTTTTCCCCACCCCCCCCCCCCAAGGGATGTTGGCTGAGAAATATTCCCTTTAAAAAAAAATCATAATATAACTGTTATATATTTTGCAATTAAAGAAAAATAGATAGTGAAGGCCAAGTTACCCCCATATAAATGAATTTTAAATGCATATTTTTGTGTGTGTACTGTTCTACTGTGTGTTGATAAAAGTACAGCTTGCAGCATTTAGGATTAAATGTTCTCCTAGCAAAATAGTTGGTGGTGCAGGGAAGGGAATTGGTCCTTTATACCATCACAAGGAGAACAAAGGAAATACTAAGATTTTCTGTAACGATTTGTTTCACTATAAGAAAAACATTATTAGGAATAAAACAACAGCCATGCCAAGAACAAAAGTGCTACATTAGTCCCACTTCTTGATTTGGGGCAGCAGACATCACGTTTCTAAAATAAGAAGCATTGAGTGTTTGACTGACAGGCTAACTCCCAGGTCTGAATGACTCTTTGGTGCCCTCGGAACTGGAATCATGAGGACAGGAATCCCAGGAAGGGGGGACAGAAGCACAGACAGCTCAGTTTTTACATTAAAACTTTAAAGGGTTGGATAAATACAGCTTCAAGATTTTGCTCGGACAGGAATCCCAGGAAGTGAAAAACAAGCACTTTTGCCTTTCAGCAACCCCACCCATCTTTATTTTTTTCTGCCTTTGAAGTATCAAAGAAAATCAGGGCAAAAAGACCTGGAAACCTTGATTCACGCTTGTGGATAGAATTTGGTCCATGTATCTTGAAGTCTTCTGCTCATTGCTCTTCCCATGAAGTCATATGAATCAGCACATTTTCCTGAAGGCACCCCCAGATATGTTCAAGCACATACCTTACTATGGATGTCATAGCAGACGACATCCCGGTGTCACTTGGAAACACATGCATATTCTCCTTCCCTTCATTGCATCATCAATGAAAGCATTGACTTGTATCAGACCCATGACAGATGTGACCCTCAACGCATCTGGTTTTCCACTGACAACAAACCAGCAATAAACTAGACTAAGTCCAGCTTTCCAGTCACCACATAACAGAGAATCATAAAGGTTGGAAATGACTGCTAAGATCATCAAGTCCAACCATCCACCTGACACCAAAACTGCCCACTATGTCCCTCAGTGCTACATCTGCTCTTTCCTTAATCACACCCACAGATGCTGACTCCACCACTCCCTGGGCAGCCTGTGCCAGGGCTTCACCACCATTTCAGAGAAGAAATCCTTCCTAATATCCAACCTGAACATCCCCTGGTGCGACTTGAGGCCATTCCCTTCACTCAACCCACATTTATACAGCTTGCCTTGCCTAACTTCTCAAAGGAGATGATCAAAATTAACATGAAAGTGAGCTCATGCTGAGGGAGAGCGTTTCTGGTAATATATGAGCTCAGTTTTACTCTTAGAGAATTGGCCAATATTTAATATATAACCTTATCTTAGCACCTCCACAGCAGAGCTTCATAAAAACACTGAAAGATAACATTCCTAAGATTTTGAATACATAAATTACAGGCCCATAATGGGATGTTATAGTCTCCAATTCACATGAAAAAGAAGAGCAGCTATAAATTAGAAAAAAAAAAATACAAGCTCCATAAGAATACCTCTGTGCTAGACCTTACTTGATATACCTAGAATAAATTTCCATTTTAGACAGAAGCAGATCTGTTTACTTATTTGCCTGAAAAGCAGATTAACAATAGATCTATCTACAGCCTGATATATTATTTCTCTACGTGCCTTGCCATATGGCAAGGGGAACATAGTTAATTTTAACTCCAAGGCCAACATACACAGCACCAACACACTGGAAGATGCACCACAGTGCTTTGCTAAGAGCAGGGATAGCCACTTCACACAAGGATCCAGATCTTTGAGATCATTCAGCTGAGCCCTATTAGGAACCCCCTTGCTCATCTCTGCTCTCAAAGGCCATGGGCTCCAAAGCCATGACTCCACAGCTCACAGCAAAATCAGTCATCTTGAGATGCAAATAGTTTTAAAGCAACTAAATAGTTCAAACTCCCAGCATGTAGAATGGAAAAGTCATTATTCTATAGTGATCAGAGGTGTTGAGGTGCTTCAGAGAGCGGGCAGAAAGGCACAATCCCTCTAGACCTTGCAATCCAATTAACTTAATTAACCATGTTATTTCCCTAGTTCCTGGTAACTCCTTAAATCAATGAGCTAAGACTTAATGGTGAAGTACATAAATAGGAGCTTTATTGATCATACCTGCACACAACAACACTGACTGAATTCCCAAAGTCACAGCTTGGCATAAAACCTATAAGAGATGTTTTGGTTGCTGGCTTCCCCCTTGATTATCTCTAAGTCCTGTGCAGGCATCAAAGACAGGAAAGAAGAGGTGCAGAGTGTGGCAGAGGGCAGAAAGCAGTGGGGCACAGGCTTGGCACAGCCACAAACAACTCACCTATGGTCAGTCGAAGGAACGCAGATCTCAAGCTGGACACAACTGCTTGGAGGGATAGCAGAAAGTAAACAGTGCCCAACATAAACAAGCTGCAAAGTAACACGGAGACCCACAGGGAAAGGCCAAATGTGTGAAAGTGCGCTAGCAAATAAAAGTGACCCTGAGCACATCCCAAAGCAGGGAAAAGAAATCTGTACAAACACCCCATCCCTCCAGGCAAGACCACGGACCCATAACTATTTTAACCACATTATTATTCCTTTTTTGTAACAATTATATCTGGTCTAACCACAATCAGACTTACAGCCGGAATTACACTGTCTATGTGTTTTTGGCTTTAACCTGTGTGTCCTTCCTCTTTGCCCATAGACAAGTGCCTGTGCACACCAGCAGTCACACACTGCACAGCACAGCAGGCACAAGGCTCCCCCTTAATTCCCTTTCACCAGCTCTAGACCAGGATGATCCATTATTGACTCCTAATGACACTGGGAGGAGGTTGCTCATTTTCGAATAGGTCAGTGACTCATCATTTTAATTCACTTCCCTCCACTAAAAATCAATGATCTCCTGAAATAGGATTATCAGGGATGATTGGGGTTTTAATATCTCTCTCTCACAGGGAAGGCAGACCCCAGAGGTCCCTGTCAGTGCTGGGTCGTGTCCTTCAGCCAAGAAGAAGGGCTCAGTTTGCAGGAAGCAGCCACCAACTGGGGAGAGGACATCTTTCCACAAAGGGATTCTGCAACATTGGGAACATCAGGCACATCTTTGTGTCTGTTTCTTCTTCCAGCCAGATGGCAATATCACACATCAGGCAAGCTGCACTGTGCCTGACCACAGTGAGCCACCTCTACTCATTTGGCTGAATAAATGAGTTCTCCTCCTCCCCCTGCCCATCCTTAAATCATTATTTATTGTTTCAACAAGTAGAGCAACACCCCCACTATAGCAGGGAACAGCTCTTGCCCAGTTATAAGTGATCTGGTACCTATATAGGGGCTATGGAAAGCAGTGCTGTCCCTGGACTCACATTGCTCTGGATTTAGATGCACATCAAAATGACTGCACACATTCATATACATGGGAAATCCATCTGGTTTTGAAGGCTATCACCACCTGCCCCTAACACAAAGGCTGCTTTGTCAGCAGTTTTCCCCTACACCGTGCTGCAAACATCCCTGTTTCCACATGTGGGGCTGAGAAACCTGAGCACAAGGGAACTCCCAGCTGCACAGTTCAGCACAGCTCACACCACACAGGAGGGTGAGCTCCTGCAGCCAGCTGCATGCAGCTGGATTTCTGCAAGCAGCTCACAGCCAGGATGAAGCCAACAGATGAAAGAAGCACCTCTCTCCACTGTTGCGCTTCACACCACGAGGGCACTCAGCTCACAGTCAGACATCACAGCATGGTTTTGCAGGAGGGAAGAGGTAGGTAAAGAAGAAGAGCACCTTGAGAACTTAGTGCTCACCAGAGAATTCAGGGGCAAGGCAAGGAATCACAGCCAGGAATCTGCATCCCCTGCTGGGCAGCCCCTGGAGGCAGCAAGGGAGGAAGCAGATGGGTGACAGAAGATGGCATTATGTGGCCCAAAGCCATCTGCTCTCCATTATTTAGAGGCAGAAACTGGATCACAGTGTTGCCTGTCATT
The DNA here is from genome assembly GCA_013399175.1 of Odontophorus gujanensis. Classification (NCBI taxonomy): domain Eukaryota; kingdom Metazoa; phylum Chordata; class Aves; order Galliformes; family Odontophoridae; genus Odontophorus; species Odontophorus gujanensis. The sequence continues at coordinate 18,153 of VXAB01006675.1, read as the reverse complement.
GAACTGCTCCCGAGAAGCACAGGATCCTTGGCAAGAGGCAGCTGGCTGGCAGGGCAGCCAGAGCAGCACAGGGCTCACAGAGTGTGCCACAGGCATGTAGGGATGCTGCTTGGCCCTGCTACAAATGAGGGACACCACTGCCAGCAAGCCTTACCTTATTGCAAGCCCCAGAAAGCAAGTCTCAGCCCAGCTTGCAAATTCTTGTTTCCAGTCCCCAGCCCACTTATTAAAAAGCTCCCCCACCTTGTGAGCTCAGTGACAGCATGGACTACAAGAAACACAGTAAACCAGAACATGCTAGAAGAAAGAAAAACCAACAATCACAACAGCTAGTCCAAATAAAATAACCCAGAAGCTACCTCCACAAGCAACAAAACACCCTTCACAGGTGGTAGAGGAGGAAAAGCAGAATAAACACAATTTAAAAAGCAAGAGCAACAGATGAGCTCTGTGCTATGTTTGAAGGGGGCCTCCAGAGGCTGGAGAAGCAGCAGGACTGATGAGGGAGAATTGTGACATTCCTCAAACACTGCAGATCTATTGCAGAGCAGAAATGTACTCCACATCATTTTTGTCCTTTTCCAAGGTTGTAGCACCGCTGCCTTAATTCCAGATGTAAAGGTATTGAGCAGAGAAAGATGGCCATGAAGCTACATTCAGTAACTGCACTTTCATATCTGCTTTGAACAGAGCATCACAACCTCCACTGTAGTCAGTACTCATCTTTTTCAATTGTGAAGACTGGGACATGCTGAGGTCAGCAGTCCTGTTAATTTCAACTGACAGACAAAGCCCCCACTGCTCCAAGAAATCAAGTAATAACTTGGTTCAAAGCAACCCACAGGGCCAAAGAGCCCTGCAGCTCCACCTCCAGCCAAACCCGCTGAGGAACACAGCAGCTATTTAATGCAACAGCTGGGATACAAAGGGCACAGCCCATGGAACACACTGAAAGTAGCAAAGCACCTCCAGTAAACAGGAGCACAGCATCAGCACCTAAAAGCTCAGCTAGAGCCCTGCAGCCAGCCTGAGCCTACTTCTGTGTGAAGCCATCCAGAAGCAGCATGCCAGCCTGCAGTCCCACGTGGGGACCCTGGTGGGTTATTCGCAGGCACCTCCCAGCCCACCAAGAAGGAGCCTAGAGAACTTGTGGATCCTGTGTGAAAGGACAGTTTTAGCCTTTCTATTAGCCCAAAGCTGTTTGCAAGTGTTATTTAACAGCAACAATAAAAGAATGCAGTGTTCTAGTCTTACTCACTCTTCAGCTACTCGTATTGATTTCTGCATTGCAGAGTTAACGCAGCTCTTGCCTTGCTGTTAAGCAGCTCTGCCACTGGACCTCTGCTGGCTTTTCCTGGGGGCTGAGCATCACAGTTTATTATTCCTCTCCACCCCTCATTCCTTCTAATCAACATGGAAGCACTTCCTGATGGAAGGAAAAGCCTCATGCAGTTCCTAAAGGAGAAGGGGACTGACTGCACTGCAGCACCACCCCCAGCCCCACATCACAAGAAAGGGAAGATTGAGGATTAATACAGAGCACCAAGGAAAGCTGCTACAAATATTTACTAACTCATCCTCCCACCTCTTGCTAAATCTGTCCCGTTGTGACAGCCCCCATCACATTTCCCTGAATTCCTGGTCATGCTAAATGCAGTGGATTAGGGCAAGCTGTTTTCATAACTGAGTCCCCACACCTGGAAACACCTTCAGAAAACACACAGAAAGGCCTGAGTCTGCGTCATTAAAGCACACTGGGACCAAGCAAGAAGAGAGCAACTCAGCATCACCAATTCCTGTAAAGCTGTCAGGCTGCAGTTTGCCTCATCTTATTTTTCTGCTTGTTTCTTCACTTCTTGTTGGTTGCTAAAGCTTCAAGGCCTCTGCTGCAAAGGGATGCAAATGAATAATAACCCACCCACACCCCTTCAAGTCTATGGGGGGGGACTGTGCAGCAACAGTTCATCAGCAAAGTGGGGCCAAAGGTAAGAACAGCACAGTATTCAGCACAATCCCTCATGCTGTGTGGTCACCTACACTTTGCTTCAAGAACAGATTTCTTTTTGGATTTCAATGAAAGACAGGAAACGGGGAAAAAATCCAGAGTTTAGAACTGAATTTATTGTGCAGCCTCAGCAAGAGGTTTCCACCCATCAGAAGAGAGCAGCATGACTGGCAGGGTCACTGACACCTCCACTCCAACACACAGACAAGACACAGACCTGGCCACATCCTGACACGCAGAGCTTCCTGCAGCCCCTTCTCTTTAAACCCAGAGCAGTCACAATACAAAATACCCAAAGCCACCAGAGAGAAGTTTGTCTGAATGAACTGATTTCCCAGAGGAAAGAGAGTGCTCAGTGGAATCAGCAAGTTTCGGCAGAGCCAAAAAATAACTCTGGCTCTAAAGTAGAAGCCAGTAATTACTAGATGTACATTAACAAGGGGTGGAGTGAGAATTATGGTGATCTCCCTGCTACTACAGTTTATTTGGGTTATTTTATCCGAATTTCTTCATCTTCCAAATGGAAAGAGGGAAAAAAGAAAAAAAAAAGGAAGAACAGAGGAAAGACAATTCATTCCCTTGACAAATGAAGGTGTTGAAAAAAAAAAAATCATCCTACTTGAATTTTATATGAAAAGCTTCATTACTTTTCCTCTCAATGAAACAAGCCCATAGGAAGATCAAGTGCAACCTGACAGAACACAGACCCTGCCATGGGGAGTGTGCACTCACCTGGGCCAAGGGCTGCAGAAAAGAGAAGCTACCATCTCCTACAGAGGCCATCACCATAGGATTTATTTTTTGGACAAAATGCTCATGCTCTTAACCAGCATCAATCCACAGACTGGTTCCACGGGCACAGAGACCCTAACACAGTGTAACTGCATTTGGCCCAATGAATGCAGTCAGGAGCAACACTGATATGCAAGCTGTCCTCACCAGAATGTGCTGAGGATGTTGGTTCTGGGAAAGGAGACAACTGCAAAAGACAGTGAGGCTTTTTTTTTTTTTTTTTGAACGTGCCCTAGATGTTACACAGGCCTCTCAAGCCAAGATCACTGCTCTCAACTTTAGGGATCAGGTCTGGCATCAAAAAAAAGAAAACCTGTTTAACATGATGTGTAGCTGCAAAAAATGCCTGGTTAGCCATCTTAGGGCTCACCTACAAAGCTATGAGCTGGTATTCTTCTATTAGAGTTACACATCTGTAAACTTGTTACTACTCCAAATAAGCAACTTTATTCCATTATGATGTGTCAATTAATGAATAAAATAGTCATTTTTATACTAAACCAGTCCATCCATAGGTAAGTCTGCAGTCTAACCCCAAGAAGATGGCCTGCTGTAGAGCACACATACTGGGGAAGAACCCTCCTTTGGCTGTCCAGCCAGCAAGAGTCCAGCTGCAGGGACAGCTGAGCAGCTTCCCAGTGCTCCTATCTACTTCGAAGAGATTAAACAGCTGTGAGCTGGAAAAAAACAACCACAGCCTGATGCCTAGTCCGAAAACCATTCTGCAGAACCCTAGTGTCTTTGTCTCTGCTCATCTCCAACAGCTGAAGCACAGGATCACCTACAGCAGTATGGATCCAGCACCCTGTGACAGTGACACAGCCAGCAAGCACAGCAGTTACTTCTCCCTCATCTGGTGGGCACCTAAATCCACATCAACATATTAATGAATAAAGAAGAGTCCATCAAAGTCTAGCAGGATTTGCTCTGGCTGTTCCATCAGTTTGATGAATGAACATTATCCCTTAAGCATTATCACCACAGCCTGCAAGTGATCCTAATTCCCCACTGTACTCTACTCAAGGGTCAAAACTTCTCTTCTTGCATCTTATTTGAAAGCACTGGCCTGTTGAATTAGCACCACAGCAAAAGAGCTGCCCATAAATTCTTTAACACCATGCATGCCAGTCCTCATCTCTAATGGATCTCGGATGCATGCTGTACAAGCATCACATACAGGAAAACCTTAACACACCACATTCAGCACAGAAGTAATGGCCCTTCAAAGTACAATTGCACACTAAGTGACAGCTATGGAACTGAACTTCATTGCTGAAAATTAAGGCCATGTTATTGTAGGCTTGGACAAAAGGACTCTGTATGAAAGCTCAACAGACTCAAGCCAGCACTGACTAATGTGTCTATGCCTATTGCATTTCCTTTCTAATGCCTCAACAACTTCAGGAACTCCCTTCTGAATGACAGGGTTACTGCTGATGTGTGTAGCACACCTGATTTTAAGCAGCAGAGTATTCCAGCTGATCTCAAATTATGCACACTGCAGTTTGCACGATTAAAACATTTATGGGTAAGAGAACAAGAGGTGATTCACATGATTTTTGCACTGAGCCCACTGGAGTTACTCCACACATTGCACGTGTATCTTCAGAACAGCACAGCAGCGTGAAAGATCTCATTTTCTGCTAATTGGGCAAAAATGCACAATTTTCATCTTCTTATGGGGACATCTCTCCTTGATGCCTATGATTAAGTACAAACAAGAATCCCACCTCCAGCCATAACCACAGTCCCACAGCTCTGGAGCTAAGTACCCCAGTACACCACCCTGCACACAGAATACAAAGGCTGATCTTACAGACCAGCCACTGCAGCCCTCCCCGAGGCAGACGGCCGTGATATTTTCACCTTCCCACTATGAACATTTCAATAGCTCTGCCAAAGCCACAGAACACCACCCTCCTGCTAAACGCTCCCCGGGGCCGCACTCCTGCCAAGCTGCTCCCGCAACAAAGCCAGGCAGGCAACACTGGGAGATTTTGTAACAGGTTTCACTGCATCACCTTCAGCCCACCACGCAGCCTGCACTGCGCTGAACCCCCTTTCCCCACACGCTATGGGACACCTCAGCCCGTGGTGCCATGGCTGCACAGAAGCACTGTGCCCCTATATGCTCTTACAGCTGTTTCCAAGGTAACCAACACAGAGCCATATACAAGGGAAAGAAGAAAAACAGCAGCAACACAATCCTGCAACACTTCCACTTTCCGGAGCAGGTCTGAGTTGCTGTCTCCCCCCTTTCCCTTCCAGCTGCCCTGTGATTCATGCGACAGTCAGAAACTTGCTTCAGAACATTGGGCTTTCTTAAGGAGATGCATAGGTTTTAAAACGAAGGATGAGGCATCATATCAGGGTTCTAAAGGTACCAGTCAAATTTTCTGGTTTTATTGAGGAAAAACACACGGGGGAGGAACGGAATTGATATCAACAAGCTAAGTTTACACCCAAATCCTGTATTCCTTCCCAGTCCAAGTACAAAAGCTTGTCAGGTTCAGCAGAGGGTGTCTGCCCACCACCATGACCCAAGTTACACAAGTCTGTGCAGCTACATCACATCTACTTTCATCAGCGCAGATAAAAGCATCACTCCTGCTCAGTCTGCAGATAGATAGCTTATCCTTTCTAGACATTCAGGTTCCATATCCACTCAGATATGCCAAAATCCCCAGAGATTCTCCCACCTGCCCACATCTCCCAAAGTAGAAAACAGCCTGTGCTGCTTTTGCTACTGAAAGCTTGGGAGCAGCAAGGGTACGGTCCCCCCAGCCTTAAAGAGAAGGTGCACAACCCATGCACAATCCTCACCTGATGAAAAACAAAGATGAATTAGAGAACGCAGCATTGCTGCGCCCTGGTCAGCACTCACCCCCTTCCCTTTGCTGGAAGAAAGATTTAAGGCAGAGCACACGTGGAAAATTCACTGGGGGTGGTGTTTTCAAACAGCAATCATCCTTCAGTACAGCTCATGTACATCCTGTTTTTCCTATGTGACTTACCACAGGTGACCTTTTCAATACCAACTGTGATTAATGAAGCTTCCAACCCAGCACTGAATGGCTACAAATTGCAAGAGATGCTCATCACATTAACATGCAGTAAGTACTGCAGTCCTCAACAAACACACGGACGGGCCAGGGGGATTCATGGGGAGAAGCTCCCTGTTTGAAGCAGAATTATCGCATCTGCATAGCCAGGGAGATGCCAGCAAGGCAGACCAACTTGTTTCAAATAAGAAAAATCAGAAGTTGTATTTCTTCAGAGACTGGCTGGGGGTTGGCTTGCAAAACCTGGAACACTGCAGAGATGCCATGGCAGCACTAGGCATAGCACGATGCAAAACTTTCTCTAGAGTCCAGTTAAAGCCCATACTGTGCTTGTCAGTGCTGCAGTGCTACAACAGCATCTTCTGCATCCCCAGCAAAGGGATGAACTATGTACTGCATACAAGCATCAAACTGGTTGCCGTGGGGGAAAGCAGAAAGTTCCCTGCAAATACAGCACAGCTTCTTCCTTACACAGTGCACCACCTTCAGTCTGTGAGATTTATCCCCTCCAGAAAAACCTCTCTGATTAACGCTGACTTCCAACCATGCAAGCCACCCGAAGAAATGAACGCAGTGTCACCAGGGAAAGTGTCTGACATCCCAGAAGGGATGATGCAAGGTGGAGATCAGTACACCAGTCAGAGACATGCTGCAGTGCTGGGACTCAGGTCAGAGCAAGTGAAGATGAGGAAATGCATTACACAAATCCCAGAGATGAGAGTTAGTGCATACAAAAAAGTAACGTGACAAACCCTACACAGCAGTACATCAGGGCTCCCTGCTACACCTGTTCTTTAGAGCCCCCGGTCCAGCAGCACAAGACCGTCCCTGCGAGCTGCATCAGGGCAGCGTTACACAGCACTGCACCAGGGCTGAATTCACGCAGGCACGTCTCAGCTTACAGAGCAGGGGATGGGTTTTCTCTCCTATTGGACGAGACTTCCGACTTCTAACAGCGCTGTGCCTGGAAGCCGAGATCCCAAAGGGGGCGAATATCGGAAATAAACAGTGTTCTCCCAAAGCAGCGGGAGGGAGGAAGCAGCATCAGGAAGACAGTGCGGCTGAACGACTCAGCCCCGACCCCACACAGGGCTGCTCAGGGAGATGGCAGTCACCGACCCTGGACGCGTTCAACGGACGTATGGACGCTGTGTTGAGGGACGCGGTTTAGTGAGAACTATTGGTGATGGGTGGATGGTTGGACTTGGGTGATCCTGTGGGTCTCCTCCAACCTTGGATTCTATGACTGATTGTACGATTCTGAGGCGCCGAGCAGCACAGTCTCTCTCTCCGTGCTTACTAACCAGCAAGAGCAGAGAACTGCCCGATCCGTGCATGACTTACACCGAGCGGTGCAACAGCACTGCTTCAGATCTTTGCTAAGTCCACCCAGCACGGCAAGGCCTGGGGAAAGCAGGTGGGGAAAGGACGCAAAAGAAAAAAACTCAACTCGCAGCAGCAGTCAGTGAAAGCTGAGGCTCAGCTTGCTCCCGTCCCCCGCACCTCTGTCTCAGGACAGCACAACACAACCGCGGCTTTCCGAGGATGAAACTTTCCCCCCCACTCTTCCACTCCGGAGCATCTGTGCGGGGTTTTGCCCTGTCCCAGCCGCAGGTCCGACACTCTTTTCACACCGCACTCCGCAGCACGTAACCGAAATCATTCAACGCCACTGCGAGCAATAGTAAACGGCACAATAGGAACGGGATTACCGCCGCAAACCCCTTAATCCCCATTTTGGAGTTGGGCGCTGGGAGGAATCACCAGCTGAAGGCAGCAGCACCGAGAGCCCGAGAAAGTTGGAGCTCACGATAGCCCCAAGCAGAGCCGGGTAACGGGGCGGCCGGCTGCGCTCCGGATTTCTTTCACCGCTCGGAGAAAGATAAACGGAGACCGAGCACCGGGGCTCACCCACACCCGGAGACGGGAGGACAGATCGGCTGCAGAGCTTAACGACATTCGGAGCCCCCACAGCTTCGAACCTCCCCCTCCCCCTTAAAAGAACGTTAATAAAAGCAAAAGCCGGAGGAGGCGAACGAGCGCATCCCTCAGCTCTCCTTCCCCCGGCCGCTCTCACCGTCCTCTTGCATCCGCTGCAGGCACAGGGCGAGGCTCTTCCTCCAGCCCGGCATGGCGGTGGGGAGCGCTGCCACCCCCCGGGGCAGCAGCACGGCTCAGGGGACCCGGGGGGAGGGGGGGGTGGGCAGGAGGAGCGACGCTACGAGCGCTCCGGGCTCCCCGGCGCTTTATGGCCGGGCGGGGCGAGCGGAGGGGCCGGGCCGGGAGCCACGGGAACCGCCCCCGCCTGCGCGCAGCAGCGCGACCGAGGGGCGATGGGGTGTCCGGGAGGATGCTCGGAGCGTTTAACGCTATCGCTTTCCCTTTTTTGTTTCAACCCCGCCGCCTTTTGCGGCAAACGCCCTGCCCTGGCACGGGTTGCGTGTGTTTGTGGCCGAGTGGGGCTCTGCTGGCAGGGGAGTTGCGCGGTGGTCGAACTGCTGGGTTTCGTCTTTGTCGCGGCTTTGCGCCAGCAGGTGAAGTCCAAGAGGGGGGTTGGATAGCATCTTTGTCGTTTCTTCGTATTCCAGAGGTTTCGGTGCTTTTATGCAAACACAAAGGAGATGTTTATTGCGTGTGCCAGGGTCGGCGTGTTTTTAATTTCCTGGGAGCAACATATCTCTACAATGACCAGCCGCTTCTTTTTGTTCTTCAGCGGGCCTTTCATTATCTGGCTGGTAGGTCTCTGCATCTCTGCCTTCCTTTGTGAGAGCGATAACATTATGTACAACAGCTGCTTTAAATGAAAATATTACAGACCAAGTTGTCTTTGGGATAGCATGAGCTAATTCCAGGGTCAGGATACAGCTGGTCTGGGCATGGCTGCTGCAGTGCTGAAGGAATACATCCATCAGGAGATATCTATATGGACCTCAGCTTAATTTTAAGAGCAGCTTTTCCATCCTGTTGCTGTAGGATAGGCAATAGCCCTGCCCCCAGCTCATGTTTGCAGTTTCAATTACTAGTAGCCAGGTCTGCAGGGTACCTGCTAGGCAGCGGAGCTCATACACCTTTCTTCTGCCTGGTGAAAGCTGAAGTGCCACAGCCCAGGGGTACCTGGGAGAGATCCTGCTCAAAACACCCTCCTACAGCTCCATGTATGTTTTGGGAGAAAACCAGCTTCAATAGAAAGACAGAGACTTTGACTGCAGCAGAGTTTGAGGGGATGGAAATTCTAACAGAGGTACTTGAGTTAAACAGCTACTGTTAGATCAGCTGAGTATCTTATTCCTCTTCTCACAGGTTCTTGAAAAGCAATGTAGGATCACGACTGGAGAGGATCTGCTTTGAAGTTGCCACCATTACTGCGTTCTCCTTGCAGTGTCATGCTCAGATATTCACATCCCCACAATAATAGCCCTCTTTGTTTAAGTATAAGAGTGCAGCACTGCAGAAAGCACAGTGGCATATCATGCCTAAGCACTGCACGGGAGATTCCCATCACAGCATGATGGTCACATCCTGACTTCCCTCTGTGTTACCTTCTAGCTTAAAAGACAGTGATTGGAGTGATGGCACCTGCAGTCAGTCATCTGGAGAAATCACTTCCAGGAGCTTTCCTCAGCAGTATCAGCAGCAGAAACAGAGAGCTTAGCCCCTGCCCATCTTCTGCTAGCAGCACAGAAACAAGAAATCCCTTCCTTATGCAAAAATTCACAAAAATATATTTTTGACCACGTTTGTAATTAGAGTACAAGTAGGGACTGACTCCCCCACTCAGCCAGAACTTCTCAAAGAGATCCTTTCATTAAATTAAATGTGACATTTTTCTGCAGATCACTTCTCAGGAGGAAATATAGCCCTCTGCAATTTGATCACAAATGTGCGTGGTACCTTTGGGACTAGCAGCAAATCACAACTCCGTAGCTGGATTTGATCATCACACTAACTCACAGGAGGTTTGTGACACGCACAAAAGATTCCAGCTGGCAACAAAACTCCGGAAGAGTTTTTTAAGAGAAGAGGGAGGAGCCAATACTTGTTCACGAGATGAAACGCAGAAGGTAGGGCCAAGTGCTGCTGGGTTCTTCTTCTGACTCATCTGCCTGCACAGGCCCACCACCTGCCTTTCTGGGCCTTCATGTCCTCAGCTGTAATTTATAATTGCTTGATGACATCCAGGTTCTGTGTATTAGAAAAGGGTTCCCAGAAAAGTAATCATTACTGATCTAGCATCGCTCTCAGTAAAAGTAATGAGTGAGGAAAACAGGACATATGGAGGTGTTCTTGTAGTTAAGGTCAAATTGACATTTTTTGTGTCTAGAAGTTAGTCTGATTTACCACTTGCACTGGCTGCTCTTATAAAAATCTTTCTGCCTTAATGTCTTTAGACTGGGAGGAGGATGACAACCCAGCATCCAACGTTGTCTGTGTCTTCTCTCGCTTTGTCTGGACTATGTGTGAATTCATGCTGCAGCTGCAGGCTGGTGGAAAGACCACAAGTGAGGAAGAGTACTTAGAGAATGTGCTGCAGCTGCAGCCCAGTATGGCCACCAGTGTGGGTGGGTCCCCACATGTCACTGTGCGTATCTGCAGTTGTTGGGACTGTGCTAACAGTGGCAGTGCAGGTAACAGTGGGACCAGGTGATGCACACTGGTGTGTGACAGAAGCCTGAGAATGGGAGGCATGTAGGGGACGCCACAGCTGGTAGTGGTCGTGTTCTGCTTGCACACCTTATTGCCATCATATACGTAGGAATCTGGCATATCTCCAATGCCTTCCTGCGTCACAGCATCAGAGAGGAGACTCAGACTAGGACAAGCAGAGGATCCCTCTCAATGCAAGAGCAACTTCAAGGGGGAGACCAGCAGACGGGGAGCGCAGCTGATGGCAGACATGGTCTGCCCATGACCTGTGATTTTTGTCTCCATTCCCTACTAATATTTGGGTTTAAAAAAAAAGAGCACTGCTATCTTATGCTTCCAAACCACTGTCAAAGCAGCCCCTTAGGGTGCTTGTCACCTTCCCTCTCAAGTACTACAGAGTGGCAAGATAGTGAGACCCTACAGCTGGCACACCTTCCCCTCCTCTTGCTTAGGCATGTTCTTCAGCAAGCTATTAGGTCAGTGCAACACTTCCCCACCCTTGCAGCTCCACTCAGAGCTTGCTAAGACTTGGGGGTACTGCTAGACCTTTTCCCAGGAGAGATCATTTCCTCCAGGATTCCTCAGCCTTTTTTTGAGTAGATTCCACTTCACAGCATGCTACAAAGCCACTGAAAGGGATCTGCCATGACGAACAAACCGAGTGCTTTTAGTCTCACAAGCCCATCTCCTGCAGCAGCCAGTGTCACACTCACCTCAAATAAGTCATCATCAACCAGCAGGAGCCCCTCAGAGCTGCTCATGTGGCCCAGCACCACATCTATCCAGTGACACTTTAGAGCTACCTTTAAATCTTGCACATCTTTTCCTAACGGTTTTCTGCAACTCTTTGTTTCATCAGTTAACAGAGGGCCAGATAGACTACAATGGCACCTGAATTATGCAAAGCAGTGGAGGAACACTCAGTGTTACACATGTTAGACTGTGACAACTTCAGGAAAGGAGATGCCTTGAGATTTAAAAGGAAGCTTACACCGCAAAACTCCTAGCCTAAGCTATGCAGCAGACAGATCTTAAATGAAGCCTCCAAGTCATCTGAAAATTTTACTTCTGCAAAGTTCTAAGGTCAGACTCTGAGCCAAATGTTTGGCCAATGTATCACATAATGGAGGGCAAGCACTGGCTGAGGTGTGCAAGAAAAATGCTTTGTAGGAGAACAGCCAGGATGCATCCTGCCATATCCTGCCTCATTCAGGGAAACAGATGCAAGCAAGAACAGGGGCAACAGGCTGAGGCTCTAACCAAACATCCACAGCGAAGCCCCATAGACAGAAATCATCTATTCCCAGTGAGGACAGTACTCCTCACAGCTGGTCACGGCAATTGCTCTGAAATATATTCACCTACTGCTCCAAAGCTGCTTTTTCAGACATTTCTGCCTGGAAATGTGCCTCCTCCATCGACAAGCAGACCTGCTTGAGAACTGCCTGATGGGCTGCTAGCAGGCAGGATGCAAAGGGACAGTAAATGAGAGCACAAGATGGCAGAAAACTGCTTACTCAGGGAACTGAACTGGGTTGCGCGATCTAACTTGTCCCCTCAAGTTAGGCAGCACAAGCAGAAGCACAGGTTGCAGACATTTTATGTCTCCTACCTTGGCTGTCTTCAGAGCCATTCTCCTCTACCAGCAACCAGTCAAGGTGTTCCTGCAGGTTCTGGAACGTCAGGTGCTTCCTAGGGAATAAACATACACAGGAGCTCTTCAGAAAACTCTGCCTTCAAGATTTAAGGTGTTTCAGTCTAGACATGTGCCTGCACAGGTTGGTGTTGACACATGAACTATAAAGTTCTGTTGATCTGTGTCTCTTGGCATGCAGCTGAGGAATTTGCTGACCAGCATGTTGGTGCCATGAATGAAACAAGAACCAAATACAGTGCAAACAAATGAAGCAGTTAACAGAGGATCCTGAAGTCCTCAGCATGCTAATGAGTACTCTGCCAGCCTGTTCTGGCAATAAGTATGGCCTGGGACACTGCTGAGGCCAGTACCATACAAATACAGGACAGGATTTAGTTCTTTTCCCAAGTACTCCATAATACAAAACCAGAAAGGAGACCATATAAGCAGGTGTAGCAGCTCAGACAGACGTCAAGCTAGCCCAGCATCGTCTCCATGAGAATGGCCAAAAAACTTTGTCTTCATACTTCTGTAATAAAGAAAAATGCCTTGCCAGCCCCCTCCAGGCTATCACTGTTGAGACCTTCCCTCCACACGGATCTCCTCAGCTCTCTCGTCTCAAGGTTGGCTCACTCAGTTGTTCCTAGTACAGGAGAGCTTCCAGACTCATGCCTGTTGCTCTTGCCCTTCCTCAGAATCTCTGCAGCTCCACAACAGCCTTTTGGAGCTGGTGCAACCAGAACACTCTAATCAAGATGAGTGTAAACCACAGATCAGATTCATTCTGTGGCATAGTGATTTTCCTTCTCCAGCAACCCTTTGCTAACAATCCCTTACTTCCTATCTGCTTTTTTTTTTTTTCCTAACTTACTGAAGTGTTTATCTCCCTCCAGTCTCACTGCTCTGCAGCAGAAATCAGCCCAGAACCCATTACTTTAAGCATAAAACTGGGGCTCTTCCCCTTTCCATACACTGATTTGTAATAGTAGCAAACTTTGTCACTTTATACTCCTTTCCTTTTGACGCTTCCCAAGGCTTTGTGGAACAGCACTGCTTCTGTTGTGTTTGTGGGACCATCCCGATTTCCCTTTATGACTGTGAAAATCACTGGCTTTTCCTATCCCTGCGTCCCATTTCCACTCATCTGTGGAACAACCATTGCACTTCTTTGGGACTAAGAGTTTCTCAAAGAAGTGGTGAGAGACATTTTGAAAGCCCAACAGATGTGAAGATGCACAGAGGTGGGATCAAAGAAGCAGATTTGGATTGGCACAAGAGAGCAGCTTCAGCAAAGCAGCTGTATCAGCAGCTAGCATGGGGAAGGAGCGCATGAAAGAGACCAGAAGAGCACGAGACAGCCAGAGAGAGGAGAGCCACAGAGGTTTACAAGCCCCCCAGAAAACAACATATCAAACCATAAAAGTTGCTCGTGCTCAATAAATGCTATTTTCCAGACCAATTTGACTGTGACTGGTCTTTCTACCAAGAGGCCAAGTCAAGAGAGAAGATTGGAAGGGAGCTACAAAGAGAAAGACCAACCCAACAAACTATCAGTTCTGTGCTTGCACTTCATTCATCACCAGGCAAAGAAGTTAGCAGTACTGACAACCAAAACACCTGGGCAGATGGCACGTGGGCAGGAGTGCTTGTGGCCAAGTAAGATAACCCCTCATGCCTCCCTTCACAAGAACCTTAGCTCATCAAGCACACAGGACCACAGGCTATTTCTAGCAGCCACAAGCTCACATTAGAGCTGGCACTGCCAAGTATAGCCCGGGGAACGGGACCCCAGCCGCTCCACAGCACCGCCCACCCACCACCAGCTACACTACACGCCTGCCACTCTGCAACACTTGGACCTGCCCTGAACCCAAGTGACTCGCCTCTGCTGAGAGATTTAAGTGCAAAGGAACTTTTTCTCATCCAAAGCTACAAGGTGAAGGAGAAATGAAAGTAAAGAGAAGGAAATAGACACAGCACTGCAATCTTGTGCTTCTTTTCCTTGGGAGACTCCTAACAAGAAAAGTACCACTGCCTGAGAAGCATACGGTGGTCTTTGATGTACAAGTAGCAGCCTTGCATTTCGTTGACAGGCAGCACTGATGACATTCGATTCACCAGCTAAAACCTGTGCATTTTGCACTTCTCTGCGAGCAGAGAGGGAATGGGACCGAAAAGGGGAATGTGTTCTCGCCTGTTTATGGCAGAGATGTTGCCTCGTAACCTTTCACGTGGGTTTTACATGCAGGGGACTGACACAGCATCACTGCCATCTAGTGAGTAAGAAGTCCCATACCTGTAAGCAGCTGCAGGCTGGTTCCCATCAGCACTGGAGAAGACACGATGCAGATTGTCATTCAGCAGCCTGCTGTTCACAGTCCCCTGTGGGAAAAAAAAAAAAAAAGCTTAAGGAGTCAGAAGTTGAAATATGAACTTCAAGTACACGCAAGAAAGTTTGCAGACCAGTGCAGGGGAAGACAAAGCTTCAAGCAGTTATTTACCTTCTCACTCACTTCACTAACAGCCCTAGAGCCCAGCAACGCAGAGCGAGTGCATCCCTGCAACAAGGGAGGCTACCAGGGGTCCCCCAGAATGAGACTACCTCTTCAGAAACCCTGCTGTACTACTTCCAGATAAAGTTCATTCTAATTTGGAAGTGGGAGTCCAATTCAGAAGCGAAACCAAACCCCCACAATCAAAAATAATACCGGTCTTACAATTCCTGATGTCTTGTTCACAACAGGAACATTTTAGGAAGCTACATCCCTTAACTGTGCTAGAGAAGATACCAAGACAGGAAGGCTTGCAGACACAGGTCATCTAGACTATGTCACAGCTCTTTTTAATCCTGTACACCTCACACCAGCTTTCACTGTGCACAGCTAACCCTTGTGTCACAAAGCTCTGGGTGCAACAGAGCCCTCCAATACTGGATCTGTGTTCTTACAAGCACAGTTCTGACAGACTGGTCAGTTCATGAGAAAATGGACTGCTTAGCAAGCACCAACATTTCCAAGGAAAAGGTGAACACGAGAACTTGAGAAGCTGTCTACCCCGAGTCAGGTGGGACAAAGCCAGGCAGCACCACGTTCTCCAGCCTTGCATCTGTGGTGAGTGCTGAACAAAGGGCACTGTGACCCGAGCTGCCGGTGGAGTCCTTCGTATAGCAGGAAAGGCCCTCCCTCAAAACCTCATTCAGCTCAGAGATTTACTCAGTTTCAGCCTCGCTATACCTCTTATCAGCAAGATAACTGCAACTGGAATGCAGGTGATCTCAGGTGAGGCCAGGGCCATTCACCCCGACCCACAGCAGTCCTGCTCAGGCAAAGCATGTTCAGCCCATACCTGCAACTTTGGACTTGTTCGGCTCAGTGCACAGTCCATAGATCTTCCAAAGAGAGCCATCCCAGCACCCTGTGAGGTCATTCTTCACAGGCACCAGCCCTGCAACTGAGGTAAGAAGGAAACCCTGAACAGAACTCAGCCAGAACGAGGCTGTGGGGAGGAAGAAGTGGGTTGGGTGCTGGGGAGAAGAAATTCCCGTGGTTCCAGCCTGTAAAGCTCTCCATCTCGGGAAAGGCAGAGAGGAGTGAAACCAACAGTGGCTTGTAGAAACTCGCAGTCTTATTGTAGCAAGACTCTGGGGACTTGCAGCCAGCATGTGGGTGTTGCACACGGCTGTCCTGCAGCATCACTGGGACCAGTTGTTGATGTTCTGGGCCCGACGTGGTACCCGGGAGCGGTTTCGATCCTGGGCTGGCTCTATCCTCCTGGACCGGCTCCCGCGGCGTCTTCGGGCCCGGCTTGGGGAATCTGGGGCCCGGCACTGCTACGGAGAGCGGCTTCGTGTCCGGGCCCGCCCTCCCTGTCTGGGCCGGAGGTTGTAGCGTGCTGCTGGGGCGGG
>VXAB01006674.1:402129-424341 GCA_013399175.1 Odontophorus gujanensis | reverse complement strand
AAAATCATAAAATCATGACAGAGAGGTATAATGCAAGGAGGAGCAGGATTTCCTTGTGTTTGTCTCCAGAGCACCTCCATGGAAGGAAAGGTGGAAGGAAAGGTGGCAGCCAGCCTCCAGCTGGAATATTTGAGTGGCAAATGGATTGGAGAGAATAAATGAATTGTAAAAGCCCCAGAGAGAGTATTTCTCACACCTATTCCATTCTGGTCTACTTCTACTAACTCCAGATAAGATACTCATTAAATAAGTTGAACCCAGAAGGATTCAAAACCCATCCGGGGCGTTACAGAACATTTTGACAGATATCTCAGCACAATATAGCTCCTTTGAAAACCCATCATTTTCATATTCTGGCAAGAGCTGATAAAGAACGCTACGTTTCCTTCCCAATAGGGACCAAAGATTTTTAAGTCTCCAGAGAAATAAATCCTGCTGGTGTCTGTACTCATCTTCATGCTGGTAAGCAAGCGTGGACACAACTACCTGATGATGGGAAGCTGCAACACTAAAACAGGTCAGGGATATTCTTTTACATCACCCCTTTTTCTACCTGTGGCACTAAATGTCAGAACAGGCAGGTCTCAAAACAAAACCACTGTACCTTCAGTGGCTCGGCTCCACAGGATTCAGAAAAAGGATATTAAATAAGGAGACAGGCTTGCAATCAGCCTTTCTGAGGAAATAATAACCTGAAAAACTCTGACTCATGCTGATTTGTGATCAAGGACTGACTGAGATACCAAAAGAAAGGAATCAAATCAGATTTTCATGGTTGTGACAGAATGAATTAATTCTCATCATGTAACTGGAAAAGATTTAACATCACAGAAGCATTTTTAGAATGACAGCAGGATACGGAAGCTGCAGTAAAGAAGAAAACATGGTTATTGAGCTGGAGAGACTGACAGTGAGGAAGGAAAAAAAGGAAATATATACACCATAGAACAATAGCTTGGTCAAACAACAACCAGTAGGAACCTTCTGAGGAGAGGGCAGCAGTTGTGTGTATCTGGGACTGCAGGCTGTGGGTATACCCCAAACAATGCTATATCCTAGTAAACAAAACAAAAGTTGTTGGAACACTTGGAGAATCACAGAATTGTAGGCGCTGGAAAGGACCTTTAGAGATCACCTAGTCCAACCCCCTTGCCAAAGCAGCTCCCTAGACCATGTTGCACAGGTAGATGTCCAGGTGGGTCTTGAAAGTCTTCAGAGAAGGAGACTCCACCACCTCTCTGTGCGGCCTTTGTCAGTTGTCCGTCACCCTCACTGTGAAGAAGTTCCTACTCACATTTGTGCTGAACTACCTATGCCTCAGTTCGTGGCCATTTCCCCTCATCCTATTGCCACACACTGCTGAGAAGAGTCCAGCCTCGTGTCTTTGCCTCCTGTTCCTTAGATATATATAGATATGGATGAGGTCTCTTCTGAGTCTTCCTTTTTCAAGACTCTCAGGCATTTCCTCATAAGGGAGGTGCTCAATGCCCTTTATCATCTCTGTAGGCCCCCCACTGGACTATTTCCTGGAGATCCCTGTCTTTTTTGCACCGGGGAGCCCAGAACTGGGCACAATACTCCAGGTGAGGCCTCACCAGGGCAGAGTAGAGGGGGAGGATCACCTCCCTCGACCTGATGGCCACACTCTTTTTAATGCAGCCCCGGATCTCACTGGCCTGCTTGGCCACCAGGGCACACTTCTGGCTCACGACCAACCTATCATCCACCAGGACACCTAGGTCCCTCTCCTCAGAGCTCCTCTCCAGCAACTCATGCCCCAGCCTGTACTGGTGCACACGGTTATTCCTCCCTAGGTGTAAGACTCTAAACTTGCTCTTGGTAAACCTCATCTGGTTCCTTTCTGCCCAGCTCTCCAGCCTGTCCAGGTCTTGCTGAATTCCTCTCAGCTTTGTATCATCAGCAAAGCTGCTGTCATTTACTGCTGTTTCATCCTTCTGTTAAAGCCAGGCAGAGATCAATGCCTGGGTTTGTCCAGTGGCATCATTTACTCTTGTGCCAGCCTCAGAGATGGGACAGGATTTTTTCTCCCCACATTTCTGTGATTGTCTGGAAAGCTTTTAAGTCAAATAAGCATTGTCAGCTGAGCTCACTGTGAATCTACCCCACATCAGGTCAGGCTATTCGAGCTCCAAATGCTTGTCCATAGAAACAGTACTGGTAGGCATAACTAGTCCTTTCTAAATCCACGCTTGCAACTAATTTACATTAATTTTCTGTCCACTGTAACTAAGACCTCTGCAGAAAAGCACTGCACTCGATATACATCTCAAGTAAGAGCTGTAGAGATGCTAGTAAGTGGAAGATTAGACTTTAAAGTGCAGCTTGATGGATGGGAATTTATCTGGCAGCAAATTTCACAGACTCAGCCTTAGAGCGAAATCCCCATTGCAAACCACTGGCTAAAAGTATCTACTCCCTCCCCACAGACCCGACTCACCTTGACAGATCTCTCATCATTATCAGAGGACTTCTATCATAAGTTAACTATGTGATAAAGGCACAAAGAAAAATAGGTATTATCGAGAGAAGAACACAAACATGCCAATTTAATTCGGAATGTCAGATACATCTGACTCATCTTTCACCAATGGTTGTTTTTCTCCTCTCTCTTAGTGACCCCTTTTATAGAGACCATCAGTAGTGCGTACTTGGCATGCTAGAAGAGCTGATTTATCTGCAAGGAACATACCAGGCATCCAAAGCGACCCAGGCAAAACAGCTCAAAGACTCCTAACATCCCTGAGCAAACAGCATCAAGGTGCTGCCCAGGAAAAAAAAAATGAAAGAAACCAACCAAAGCCTTTGCCTCATAAATTGCCATCGTGAAGTTAAAGCAAGTCAGCAACCCTGCACTAGTGAAGAAACCAGGCAAGACAGGAATGGTATCTTGATCATGGGGTTGTTCCTCCCTTCCCAGTCAGTATAACCAAACCTGCTTTGCCAAACCAGTTCTTTCACTGCTTTCAGCCAGCACCTCACCCTATTTCCATGCTTTCCTATTCCTGCCCACCTCATGCCTCTTGATCCCATATAAACCCTCCTGCACAAAAACAAGATGCATTTTCCAAGTAAAGCAAGCACTGCTGGGAGGCAACCTCGCCACCTCGCCTCCAGCTTCTGTAGCACATCCCAGCCTCACCTACTCATGCTCACCTTTCTCCTCTTGAAAGAGCCTCTGCTTCTCAGGCCAGAAAAACCATTAAGCACAGAGCTTGATCCCTGCACACCCATTGATTACTGATTAGCCAGAGACCACTGGTTTTGACCTAGCAAACCCTGCACAGAACACAGTTAACAAGCAGATGGTGAAGGAAAATATCCAGCAGTGCACTTAAGCACATAGCTATCTTTAGGAATGTGAATCAACAGACTTCCCCAATCATAAACCTGGTTTCTGGCACACTGGATACCACCACATATGTGTAAGAGGTGGGAAAGCATTTAACCATCCTATTGGACTTTGCAGTCTTATGCAGTCTTCTAACCAAATAAGAATGTGTGATCTGTACAGTTGGGAACTACACACCTTTAAAATCTGGCATTTTACTTCCCACTTGAATTTCTCCTTCACCAGCTTGCATCCATTGCCCTGCCTCAAAGAGCACTCTGCCTCACCATCAGATCATTATTTAAACTCTCTGGAGTTCATCTCTTTCCTATGGAACACTTATTTCAGCTCCACATCTTAAACCAAAGCACTAGAAATTATAGCATGAATAGTCATGATAGCGATTATGGCCTATGAACAAATAATTTACTTATTTCTCTCGAGTGAGCCAATAAAACTGAGCTGAAATTGCCAGTCCCTGCAGCTCCGCAATGAAAATCTCCATCAGTTCAGCTTTCTTTCCGACTGTTTTCAGCACTGACCTTCAGCATGCGGCCAATTTCCTTCCACCTGGCCAAGCAGTGTTATAGTCAAGACCTGTAGACTTTATAGCATTAAGAATAGAGCAATAAAAAGTGTTTTGACAAATACAAGCAGCATTGAGGCTCATTGCAGACAGGAGTATACTCCAGCATATGGAGTCACTAGTCAGATCCAGTTAAAACCAAGCAGGTCTGCAAACAGGAGCAGAAACCAACAGGTCTGGTGTTCTTGTCAAAGATATGCTTTCACTCAAATCATGTTGGGACAACAGAGCAGTCAGTTGGTTCCTGTGAACGGCACATGAGGGCCATGGCTGCTGCCTACAGACATCAAAGAGAGCAAAGAACAACCAGGGAAACCCCATAGCAAAATGAGGAAATGCAGGAAAGTACCAATCCACCCATCAGCAGATTCCCAGATCAGACAAACATTTACAAGGTTCTGAGGTGCTGGGGTCCTCAGGACTGATCTGTGCAGAGAAAAGGAGGATGCCCTGCATTAAAGATTTCAAGGGCTTTGGTTCTTTTAATGCAAGACACACGGAGTTTATTGGCATGTCACCAGCATGGCAATAGGATTACTGGATTCTAAAGGCTTTTTTCCCTGGAGTGGTCCTTATCCTCTTAAAAGAAGATAGAGCAATTTTGTTTTTTGGTTTTTTTCTGTAGAGAATTAATTGTCTGCAAAGGGTTCCACCAGTGGCTAGATGCATCACAAGAGACTTCCATCTTAAACTCACCAGCATCAGCCAATGATACAAGATTTTATTCAGAGGCCAACAATCTGATTTGTCAGACTTATATTCTTAGCCACAGACTCTAAAGGTACCAATTCCAAGTCAAAACCAAATAGGAGCAAATAGGACCAGAATTTACTTTAAAATATTTTGGTAAAGCCCCCATGACTTACTGTGAGATAGCATCTCAGGCCAATTACTTGTAGTGGGCATCAGGCATACTCTCACAGTGGACAGTAACTTTCTGATGAAAGAAAGCACCATAAATAAGCAACATCAAGGTAGTTTACCCTTGACAACAGTGAGTGCAGACCTGAGTTGCTAATGAAAAATCTGGGCCTATGCAAGTAGATACCACCACTTATATTTTTGCCATCTTCCATTCACTTGTGATCAGTTACACTCATGGAGACCCCTAGGGGGTCATTTCTCCTGACAAGGGTACTTGGAAAGAGAAGGCCTGGATCAGAAAAGGTTCCTTCAGCCAAAACTGCTTTGTTTTCTTCAGGACAGGACACACAGGGTCTGGAAGAGCTTCTGTTGCTTGGTGTTTGGCCAAAGAGAAATGGTAACTAAGCAAAAAGTCAGGGTGAGGTTCTGCTCACTGTAAAACCAGAGCAGCCCCACAGGTAGCTGCAAGCTCAGACCAGTAAAACACAGCAGGAGTAGCTCTACAGGTAAGGATTTCAGATGGAGCCCAACAACAGTTCTGTTCATACAACATGGGAAAATAAATGGAGACTTCAGAATACAGTGCAGTCACATTTTTAGCTCTGTTGCTGATACAGATGGAAAAGTTAATTTAATTTTATTAAAGGTGTCAAACTTTTTTAATAATCTAGGCACCTAGAAAGTTAATAGTCACATCCAACACATGGTGGATTTCACAATCAGAGGCTACGATACCAATTAGATACTGAAATGGCAAAGTGCTATCTCACGCCAGTGAAGACATACTGTACAGAGCTAGTGTCTACTTTTATCCTATCAGCAATGTTTAGTCATCATCTGTCATAAGGCCTTAGGGGAAAGGGCCTCTACAGCTGCAACAGCTGGAATTGCAAGATTAGCACAATAAATTGTTATTCTTCTACCAGATCATCTACTCAGCTTACATCTATAACTCACCTCCAGCTTCAGCTGTCTTCCCTGGAGTAAATGCACATTGTCTCTGTCAAGCTATAGCTTTATGAACAAAGAGGAGTAAGCTTTCAGCTTTAAAAGATGAAGTTTGTTGGGTTTAAACTCTTTTGCTGAGTATTTTTGAGAAAGGTATTAAGAAAGCTGAAGAGATTAATTCCTTGTACCTGTCTGATCTCTGTCTTTCTTTTTAAAGACTTCTAGTGCTTAAACAATTATAAAAGAAACCACATTAGACAAATCAAGGCAAATGCAATTATACATTGCATAAATAGCAACTGGGAGAATGTATTCTGTAAAGAAAATAACAGCATATCTTACCCTAATGACTTAAATCGAAGCACCAAAACCTCTGCTAACATAAGTAATTATTTGGGATCTTTCCCAAGAGATCACCATTTGCAGCCTGTTCTTACTCCAGGGCCTTGTCCATGCTGGAAACTTCTGCAACTAACAACAGCCTGAGTAATAAATTCAGAATATATTCAATTATTCCAGGGGTTTATACCTCTGGTGGATGTAAGATAAGGTCAAAGCACTTTTAATCGGAATCGCTGTTTCCAGACTGCAGCTTTCATACTTATACTAAGAAATAACACTCAGCAAAGGAAAGATAAATTTCTTAGTGAAAACCTGAATATTTTCCTCCTTAAAGCAGCCACCAAATCAATCATGAGAACAGACATTTAATGGGAAGGTGTCCTTTTTTATATATATGCAGTGTCAGTATAACTACAGCATCCATGTACCCATTGTGTAAACACCAGTTAAGAGTTGTCAGAGACTTCACAGTTCCTTGTACTTTTATGGGTAACATGGAAAATGTTATCATATAGCCTTTCTCACCTGCATTAGGAACAGCTTACCAGAACTAAAGGAACTTGACAAAGCACAGAATTTATTTTCCACTGATCCCTCTGCCTTGTTACCACCTTCATTTCTCTCAGCTTTGACAGCACTAACCATGCTCTCCAGGTTTCTACCTAGGTTCACTTGGAGGTTCTCCTGACACCAATGTGGATACAATTTCTGGTCACGTACCTATTGCCAATAGCACCTTACATGCCAGATTTTGTCCCTTCTGTTCCCACTGAGTAACACTTCAGCTTCCCAAGCAGTCGCACAAAGGAAAAGGTGGTTCAGGAGAAAGCAACAGGTATACCTGAGAGCAACAGATGTAACACACATCTTGCAGTTTCCTAATCCAACACCCTACCATGACCTTCTCATGCCTGAAGGGCCAGTCCCTCATAGGGGGCCCCAGCAAAGAGAAGGAAAAAGGGCACTGCACTGACACAGCTGAGATGAGTTCAGGTTTGTTTGGAAGGGCAATCCCAGCAGCCTTATCTGCATCAGAGGGACAGACAGACAACTTTGGGCTGCAAGCTAACTTTTGGGTACTTATCATATATAGAAAAATACATCCCTCCAGAGATGCTAAGGCAAAGCAGGGATTGATTAAAATGGCAGGAGATGAGTTATTTATTGCGCTGTTTTCACATCTTTAGCCATGTTAGAGAGCTTCCTGCAGCTGCCATAGAGACAAGAGCTACAGACAATAAAACTTTATGAGCAATTTAAATTCTCTCTTCCCTAAGGAGATGCAGAAAAACAATGACAACTGACTGTTTGCAGGTTGCGTATATCTTGCCTTCATTAAGTAGAACTTGGTTTAAATGCATATTATTCCGTTCCATCAGATAGTCACAGACTTCCACAGAGATGGTAGTTTATAGCCTCCACTTTTAACAATGCAGTGTGAAAATGCACTGCAGTCATATTTGATTATCCAATTTCCTTCAGTGTAAGCCACTCTCAGCACATCAGTGTGTTCATTTGCATGTGTCAGAATAGTAAAAGAAATGGATTCCTGTCGGTAATGGAAAATAAGTTTTTGCACATGGAAAATAAAACAGTAATAACCACATGGTAAAATTACAGATGCATGTGATAAATCAGGTTTAGCATCAGTCTTATACACCACTCACACCTGAAATTTTCTCATAAATCCACCTCATTTGAGGCTTATTTAATGTTTCTTCTAAAAGTACCCTGGAGCTAGAGATTCAATTCACATAAGAAATGACACAGGTAAAGAAAGAAAAACGTGCTTTCTTCTTTACCAACAAAACACACAATCTCCTTGTCAACTGTGCACTACCTTGAGTCCCAAAATGTGTAAATTTCCATACATAAACAGTTCTCATTTTGACTTTTGACACTTAGAAAACATGAAGTAGTAAGAAGATGGGAAGGGTATCTTGAGAAAGACAAGATTTCTTAACCTTTTAATGTAATACACAGCACCAGCTGTTAATTCTAACAGGATCTGTATACATATCTGTGATTGAAGTTATATTCATACTGTTTCTATTTCAGGAAAATATGTACATTTAAAATCATCCTAGTTTGCAAGGTCTTGGCAGTTTTTTTATGTATTTTATATTTACCAGAGGTGGTGAAGCTTTGCTTTCAACAGGTGCCTTTCAGTGTGTCAATCTAAATTAAATGAGCCTTAGTTTTCCAAGTCATTGCTGGTAAAAGACTGAGACAACTCTGAAATACTGAAAATATGGATGGGAGACGAGTGTGAAGGAAATAATAAACAGGAAAAGTGTTTGGCTGCCAACTATACCGGTGATAAATGGGACAATGAGGAAAAAACACCTGGCTGCTTCCTACTGGCCAACTGCCTGGTAGAAGCAGATCAGTGTGACTCAATATCATTTGGTTCCTACAAGCTGCCATCCCTCCTCCAAGACTGAAGATCCCAAGAGTTAAACAGCTGGTCCCCCTTCCTTCTCCTTTTTATGCTTTATTATTGCAGTAAAGTGGTAGACTGCTTATATTCAATTTTTCTCAGATTCTGTTTCGAAGTGTGAAAGAGCACACGTGTATGCTGAAGTGATAAGTCACAATTCCAGTAAATTTGACTTTAAATTATCGTGGAATATAAAAGCACACTTGTACAAAACTTCCTGCCCAAAAAGGGAAGCAGAGCTGTAAACAATCCTGCCTGCAAGTTGGGCATGTCAGCAGGAGAGTCACTGTATAAGGGTATGTTTACAGGTCACTAAAGCTTGCATCTGTGCTGAAACCCATGCTCTAAAACACTGATCCTCCATGCACCTCATTGCAACAACCTCTCCTATGCGAGCCCTTGAGACCCTGTTTGTGGTCATAGCAGCACGAGCTTCCTGAGTGAATTTAAGACCTTTCCTCTGTATAATGTGTAGCGGTGACAACAGCAAGGAGCAGCCTCCCAACCATCACTGGTTGGGAATGGTGAACCTCATTTCTGAATCTGTCTGCAAATGTTTTTTTGTGGATTAAGTTGTCTCTCCTTTACACTCACTCCAGCAGTGACAGCCAAGACACAATTCATATTCAGTTCTTCAACCTTCCTTAGGCCAAGATGCAGTGGAACATACAAGCCATTTTTACCTTTTTCAGAACAAAATCAAGCAGTCAAAGAAGCTGTTCATAGGACTCTACTTCTGAGTCTACAGCATGGGCATTCAAACTCAGAGACATCCACAGCCGTATGTGCCTGTTCACTGACAGCAGTAATTCAGCATGCAATTAGCAAGTAGGGATGAAGCTGCATGTGAAGCCTAATTAAGCTTGTAAATCTCTAAGAAAGGAACAGTCTCACTGGACTTGGCCATTGTTTCACTGGGTCCCTAATTGTGGCTGGGACTGCTACTGTAAGGCAGATAAGAAAAACATAAGTTTGGAAGTTGACTTTTGGGGATATAAAGGCACACAGCTTTCCCTGCAGGTTGGGATTTTGCAGTGACACAGCACTGACTGCTGCACATCTTTCCCCAGGACAAGTTTGATTTTATAAAAGAAATTACATATTGGGAGCAGGGAGGGAATAATTCTGCAATAAACAGAAAGACAACCACCACAAATGGTAAAGCTTTTGGTCAGATTCCTGGGTGCAGCACGCATAAAATCAAATGGAGGCAGTCCATGCAGTTTGACACTGCAACCCTACGGTCTTCAGGTAAAAACAGTGAGGCTAAGAGCAAGGAACACATCAAGGAGGGAGGAAATAAATCTCTGAACTGGAATCTGAAGTGCTAGGCACTTCTGTTGAACATACCACACTCCAGCATCCCCAGCCTCCATCAGATGCCCTGCATGCCGTGCTGGGCTGAATGTGACCATATGTTCATAGCTAAGCTATGAAATCCATTTGTCAAGTCCCGGGAGTTTTTGGCAAGTTGTCCTGCACTATATGTGTGGTCTACTACACTAACACGCATGCAGAGCTCTGCAGTGGGTATGCCTATATGATCCAGAGGCGACAGAGCCAAGGCTTTCAGTGCTCTGATTTTTAGCACTGTGTAATAATGAATGGAGATAAAGAGAACTCAAGCCTAAGATGTTTCAGCACAGTTGCTAGTATTAAAGCCTGCTGAAGGCTGCTGGAACATGCTATAAATATGTATCTGAGCTCCACGCCAACTGTGTAAACTCAGAAGCTGCCTGCTTCATTCAGAGAGTTTATACCCACCAGGGCTGCAGTGAGAGTTCGGAGCCTGTTAAATTAGAGGCAAATCAGTGGCTGGCAAGAGTTCCCTTGTGAAAAGGGATGTGGAAGATGCTAGGACAATGCAGGGGCAGATGACAGAGAGGAAACCATTTCTCGGGTGTTTTGAAAGGAAACACACAATCCAGAGTTATGGGCCCTCATTAATCAGGCAGAGAAGTCCCAACATGCCAAACCTCACAAGAGCAGAACAGAGGGCTTTGAGACATTTGTAAGCTCTTCCAAACTGAGTCCTTACTGTGACATTTGCCCAAATTCCAGAGCTCAATTCAAATATCACCTTCCTGGCCTAAGAATGGTTGCCCAGTGGTTCTGACTCAACTTGATTCACAACAAAAGATAAATCTTTCTACTCCTAAAAGAAAGTAAAAAGTTGCTGAGAAACCCCTTAATTCCTTTGCCTTGTGGCCAGTAGTTTCTGCAGCAAGAAGAGGCCGGTCCCATTTCTTCACATCCTAAACCCACATACCTCTTCCACACAATGTAGGTTTCTACAGGCAGGACTGACAGTGTATTTCTTAGTGCAACTAACAGTACAGAAAGGAGGCAAAACTGTAAAAACGTGGCCTGTTTAAGATAGAAAAACTCTACAATCCCAAACTTTGCCAAGACCACACATCTGGGTCAAGCCTGAGTCCTCAGGAGTGCAAACAACTTCTATTTCAGCTAAGGATGGCAGAAGACACAGGCACTCAACGATCCCAGTCCTCCAGCTCCATCTGCATTACCAGTCCTTGGGCTCCAGAGCATGAATCTAACTCCTCTGTGAAAGCGACACCTTTGCAAAACCAGCTACAGCTTCTCCCAGTAATTTGGATAAGATCCATATTTAAAATCTGTTCACCAATCCAGTCAGAGAATCACAACAGTGCCATTCAGGCAGGAATCATCCCTAAAATGTAAGATTCATTTCCCCACTTTGGCACAGGGAAAGCAAGTAAAATATAAAGAAAGGTTTTACAAAATATGTTCCACAGTCCAGAAAATGCTTTCACAGTGTGTAGTCAGCACAACACTTTCGAGCAGAAATCCACTTACAGATGACTTCTAGCGATACACTGCAGTGGTTGTTCCCACTTCCCACTGATAAGGTATTTACATGCTAAGCTTCAAACCAATCCTGGCCAGGGTTGCAAGATGCTGTGGGAAGGGGCATGGGGATGGCTCAGTGTCACCCAGGCACAAGCCCAGCTCGCGCAGCACTCACCTAGGAGCTGCACCCCACGGGTGAGCCCGTAGACATCGATCAAAGCCCAGAGGGGCTCTGCTGTCCTCACTCCGCTGAAGAAGAGCATTGCTGCAGAGTCATTCACCCGGTAGAAAACCCGTCCCTTCTTGTCCACCCAGAAGGCAATGATGTTCCCCTCATTAGCAAACTCTTCCGGCAGAGCCTTGGCCCAGAAGCCGCTTTGGGAAACCAAGTCAGGGCACGCGTACTTTGGCAGGGTGTCGGGGTTAATCCTAGAAGGATCCTTGGAAGTAAACCCGAGTCGAAGAGCCCCGCTCCAGCAACACTGCTTTTTAGTGATCTGTGAAGATAGCAACAGCAACAACAGCATTTAGCATTCAAACATCTGCATCTATACACACCACGGTCTCAGTGCCATCAAATACCAAAAGCCACCATGCAAGTGAGCCCACCAGATTTAGGAATCATTTTACCCATCAAACACTGCTGTAGCTATCTCATCTGCAAACAGCAATGCTGCATACTTAGGATATAATGCACGTATAAAAAAAGAATCACATTCAATCCATGGGGAGAGATGAAATGTAATTACAGCTGCATGATGAGTCAACTTCTATTTCTAGGGTAATTCCTTCTGCCCTAAGAACAGTCCTCACACAAAATGTGTAAAAAAATGGCCATAAGAACTTGTATCTCAGCTGAGGCAGCATCTGCAGCAGCAGAGCTGCTCTCTGGCAGTGGCTGGATGATGGGTTTTCTCAAGACCTGAAAGAAAAACACTAGTTCCAGAATCTCAGCCACGACCATAGGGTTTTCTGGGTTTCCCAACTAAGATGGAGATGATCTTACACCTTTCTAGCTTGTCAGATTGGATGAAATCACACGTTTTTCACCAGAGGACTTGCACGTGGAAAAGCATTAAGTTTAAAGTACTTAACAATATCAAATACACAGTTAGGGCACAATGATAGATGTTAACTTTCTTGGGAAAACCTATTAATCTCAGCTGTACATTGTGTTTTTCCAGATAAGTGTTAGGAGCATCTGTTAATATATTTTGGGAAACTGCACATTTCATGCATAGCCTTCTGCTCTTCAAATACATCATTAAAATGATCAGAGATGCCTCCAGAGCCATTGGCTTCTTCTCAACTGAACTGAACCTTGGTCTGAAGAGGACAGGAGGGGAGCAGGCAGTGGGTCCTAAACACACCCATAATACTCCCCTGGCACAAGGTTCATTTTCCTACAACAGCAGGTGGACTCCATGGTGTCAGCAGAACCCCAGGTGGAGATGGTGCTCCTGGGGACTGGATTTCTGAATTCTTTCCTAATAATATTTGTAAATACCACATTTTTCCTTCACACATTCCTCTCCAAGGCAAATCTGCCCTAGTGAGCACAACAAGCCTAGAGATTCCTGCTTTATTAATGTCTCAGACAAAACACCTCAGGGCTTCAGAAAGGAGTTATCAACTGTCAGACAGCTCCTCAGTTAAGCAAGTGCTGCTCTTTATCCCTCCTCAACCCAGCCAAGCATCTCAACCGTTTACATGAAACAGCACCAAACACTTGAGAGCTGCCCCCAGATCACAGGAATCACAGGATGCTCCGGCTTGTGGGCATTGTTGGGGCTGCACTGCAAAGGACTGAAGCAGATTTGCTCTTTTCTATCCCTAGTGGGGTTGGGATGGATCATGCATGTCCCCAGTGGAAGGGGGGTGGATGAGATGTGCGTGCCAGAACGGGGAATATGCATGCACTTCAAGAAGCAGCCAGGATTATTTATTGTAGCAAATTTACTGCAAGCCCTAAAAGCTTTTGGGACTGAGATAAATATGGCCTCATTGTTATTCGCACAATTTACTCTTTCACAGTCTCTTGCCAATGCTTTACAGCAATCACAGGCTGCATGAAGTAAATATTCATATGTTAATCTAGGCTGCACACATCCCATGTATTAATCAGCACCGTTAAACAGTTCTCAATACAATCTGACCACAAGCAAACTAATATTCAAATTAAAATCTAGTATAAACTCTGCCAAGAATTAGACACAGCTGGACATAGGATACACAGCTTTGCTAAAAAAGGCAATGGTTAATGATGGACAAAATTTTCTCTTCAGCAGCCACTGCTAGTAGAAAAGCTTGGGAAGTCCCCTGGGTGCTAGAAGTGGAGGAAAAGATGCACTCCACAGCCAAACTGCTAAGCTATGACTGCTCCCACGGATTCAGGCTCCTGCTCTTTACTGCCTTGTGTTACTTCCGAAAAATTCATCCCACTCCCTAGCAGTACCCTGAATTACATGGAAGAAACCATACTGGGGCATGGATCTTGGGAGATGAAGAAAGGAAACCTTCCTGAGCCCTATATGGTTCTGGTTGCTCAATGGGATACTCAGAGCTACAAGGAACTATCAGAACAAAACCCAGAGACGACATTTTGATATGCAGAATCCAATCTTCTGATCTCTTCTAGTTTTCCAGAGAGTTTAGATTTTGTAGGGCCTGAATGACGGGGTTCATGGTTAGTCTTTAGTTGATAAGAAACAAAACCTTTAAGAGTCAGTTCTCCACAGGCACACATTAACAAGGTAACTGTGGGATGGACTTCATAGGAAAACAAAGGCATTTTCACATTTCCATCCATCCCCAGGGTACAAGTTCTGCTGCAGCCTGCTGTTTCCTGCTCCCATGAGACCCTTCCATTAGATGCAGCAGTAGCTGTGCTCATAAACCTCATGTGCAGAGACAAAACATTTGCACATGTATTTTTCATATATGTTACGCAAGCCGAATCCTAAAATATACAGTGATAAACAAGTGTGAATTTCCCAAGATATTTACATTATTTCAGAATGAGAAAGAAATAATAGAGAACCTTTGCCTAAACCACTAAACCCACTCAAACCTTTGATAATGTTTTCAAAAATGAAAAGTTACTTTCATCTCCTCCCAAATTACTTTTTTTTTTTTTGCGGTTGTTTGCCCAAACTGCTAGCCAATGTGGAAAAAATCCCATTAGGCAATGTGAGCGAGTCCTGCTGGGTTTCCAGCCTGAGTGGAAGCAGTAAGAACTCTACAGAAAATGAAGCAAACCTGTAGGAGGGATTTTCTGCCTCTGGGCCTGAGCCTGAAATCTCTGCAGTCTCCCTACATTTTCAGAAGAAAGTGTCTTCCTCCTTTCTTCCCCCTTTTCTGGCTATCACAGAAGGCTGATGTGCTGCTGTAGATCTCAGCACACTGCAGTCTCTAGTGATGGGTAACAGCAGGATCATTCAGTCTCAGTTGCTATATGCAGATAGAACCCCTGGAAAACTCACTGTGCACAAATGAAGGATTTGCATGTTCATCTTCTGTGTATGCTATGAGCTAAATCTGCCAAAGACAATGAACCATGCTGTGCCAATGGAAGGCACAGAATGAGCAAGGAATGCAGAACACAGTCCTGCAAGTGGGAAGGCATAAGCTTGTAAATCTCTAGGTGAAGTGCAAAGGGTCCCAAACTCGTTAAGGTGACTAAAAGAAGCTTTATTGCCTAATGGGAAGAGTGAATTCCATTGGCAAGTAGCTTCCAGAGTTTGTGAAGGAGCTGAACTTTTCACGTGAGCTGCAGCAGAAAGGCTATAGCTCCATCCTCTTGGTTACAACAGAGGCAAAGGAAGAGAAATCAGTCCATGCCTGTGAGAAAAACATGATGTCTGCAATGCTCTCTTCTCTGAGATTATTGCTATCAGTAGACTGACTCAACAAAGCAGTCAGCAGACTGTCAGAAAATTCCTTTTCTCAGACAGCAGTAAGTGCTCCTTTCAGCCAAACCCACTTATCACCCATACCAAGCTCTTTTACTTCCAGGTTCTCTTCACCTGCCTTTCCACCTCTCACCTCTTTGCTGTGGAGGGGCTAACGCTCACCTCCAGACCACCCTTACTGCTGCCTTGTTTGTATGAAGAAAAGCTCTCCTTGTGGAACCAAATTCAGTAGCTAACTCTTCATTCTCTCTTGGTCTGCCTGCTAAAGCTCCTTTGCATGGATGCATGCAAAGCCTGGTTGGCTAGAGATGCACACTCTGTACTCAGCACTGGTGAGACGGCACCTAAAGTACTGTGTTCAGTTTTGGGCCCCTGATTGCAAGAGAGACATCGAGGCCCTGGAGCTTGCCCAGAAAAGGGCAACAAAACAGTGAACAGTCTGGAACACAAGTCTTATGGGGAGGAGCTGAGGGAACAGGTTTGACTTTTTATTTTTTATTTTTTTAAGTCTGAAGAAGGGGAGGCTCAGGGGAGATCTCATGGCTCTTAACAATGATCTTAAAGGAGGTTGTAGTGAAGCTGGGGCTTGCCCCTTCTCCCAGGTAACAGCTATAGGACAAGAGGTAATGGCCTCAAGCTGTTCTGGGGCAGTTTAGATTAGATATTAGGAAAAATTCCTTCTCAGATAGAGTGG
Source organism: Odontophorus gujanensis (assembly GCA_013399175.1). Classification (NCBI taxonomy): domain Eukaryota; kingdom Metazoa; phylum Chordata; class Aves; order Galliformes; family Odontophoridae; genus Odontophorus; species Odontophorus gujanensis. Next base: position 408,375 of record VXAB01006674.1, on the reverse strand, counting down.
TGAGATATTGGCACATTCTTCTGTAGGAGGCCGTAGAGTCACTGTTTCTGGAGGTATTCAAGAAAAGGGTATGTGTGGCACTGAGGGACACAGTCTAGTGACATGGTGGTGATGAGCTGATTGTTGGATGAGATGATCTTAGTGGTCTTTCCAACTTAAACGGTTCTATGATTTTATGAACTATGGTGACAGACAGAAGTAGAAGTACCAACAAGGACTGGAGACCTTCAAAGATCAAGATCTGACTACTGCGCCTTTTGTGGATGAGATGAAGACCTGCTGCAAACATCAAAGCCTGGTAGACTCCAACATTCATTCCCAGCAGCTACCATGCCAATAAGAGAATTAAGAGAAGTATCAATTACTCACCTTAAGCCTGACTTGCTCATAAATAACAATGGGTCTGTTGCTGAAGGTAATGGCATTGCAGAAGCTAGCCTGGCGCTTCACTGCCTTCTGTGTTGTGTCCATGATGATCTGGGACCCCTTCGTGTGGGGGTGGAAAAGCAGAGGGCTGATGGACAGAGCTCCACACTGTGGGATGGGGAGACAGTGCTTCTGCTTGTGGTGACATCGGTGGGAGGAGGCTGGGAATGAGCCACCTAAGGAATCTGAAAGTAGAATGAAGGAACAAAGGTTTCAAATCGTTCTTGAGTACCACTCAGCAATATCCCTCCTGGATTCCTTCACCAGCCCACATCCCTTCTCCTCTCTCCTCTACTGATGAGAACCTCAGTTGAAATCCCATTTGCCATGAACGCCCTTATCTGCACATTATGACACGGTGACAAAAGCAGAGAGTGAGCAAGGGTATCAAGCAAGGAGAAAATTACATCTTTCTCTAAACAAGGTCCTATACAAAAAGTCAATACAAAACCAACACAGTCACGGCAGCAGCTTTGTTCATGGGAAGAACCCATTAGTTTCTTTTCAAAAGGGAGTCTGCAGCAGTTCAAGCACAGAACAATCATTATACCAAACACAAGTCATCTGTTTCCTTTTCCTTGTGCACACAAACAAACTGCATTATGCACGTACATTTGGGAGGAGATGCTCAGATTTAGAAACAGAGTACCAACAAAATAATGAATTATTCCAGGATTGACTGAGGGATGCAATAAAAGCAAATGTGACCTTAGCAATGCATCAGTTTGCTTTTGCATGACTAACAGTATGCTTTAAAACTCTATTTCTCAATTGCACAAGCTACATAAACTAATTATATCCATTCTTCATGCAAATTCATTGCTGACAGTTATGTCTTTATACAGCTACTATAAAAATAATGGTTACAACTCTAATGTAATTCTTGGGAGGTAGAAATATAAAGCCTGGACTTTATTCTTCCCAGCCTTTGGGGCATTATTAGTCTCTAGTTGCATTAAGCTGCAATGATTCAGGTTCACTGTGTTGATGAACAAGTACCACTTGTTGATGAACAAGGATTCCACTGAGAACATTCTGACTGAACTTCAATGCCAGCCACTCCAGCTTTCTGCTCACATCTCCGCTGTTCTGTCTCTCAGTGCTATCCCTTCAGAACACAGCCAGAAGGCCAGGCAAATGGTTTTACCTTTAAAAGCTCTCATTAATGCCTTAAGTGAGAGATAAACCAGCTGGGAGCGATTTGATACTACGGATTACATGGAATATAAGTCATTTTCCTTCTCCTGTTCCTCACAAGAAAAGCTAATAGCAAATATACATTCATGTCACCTGTGCATTCAGATCTGAATTTTATAACTCAAACTTGTCGCTAGCAGCCACATACCAAAACAAACTTGTGCAGCACAAAGGCACAGACATTTTAACTTCATTGCCTCTGTGCTCTAATTTTACTGGTAGTTTGGCTGTGATTATAACAACTTCTGCATCACTCCATAGGATGTGATGCCCTTTTGAAACATCATAATGAAGTGATGAAAACCACTCACAGCTTCCAAAACAAGCTCTGATAACAGTACTGCATATGTCCAGAGCATCTGCTGGAGTCGTGTTATAGAGCCTTAGGGTCGTGCGTGACCTTACAGAAGGATGTTAGTGGAATGCTTATTTGCTGTGACAAGGTGGCTCTGCTGGGTGAGAATGGGTCAAACCACCCTAGGTCAATGCCTGCAGGAAGAGTGCTCTCGTACATACAGCTGAAACACAGGGCAGCTATGCTTTACGAGAATGGAAGAACCCACCCCTGGACAAGCTTTCTCAGACAGAAAATGTGGATGGGGATGAGACATCCACCTACTCCCTCATGTTCTTAGTTAGACTCCTACATAAGGAACAGGGACAGATAAGGATTGAAAAAGGTCTTAATTTAAAAAACAAAAATGGTCTTAATTTTAAACAAAAAAATATCTGGGTTTTGTTTTCACCTTACAAGTGCTTGAAGAAGTTATAAAGCAACGGGCCAAATACGACATCTTTGTTAAGTTCTTCAGCACAGTATGCCCATTCCAATAGGAGAATATACCATGCAACCTCAAATCACAACACAGATATCCAAGACCGAACTTAGACAAGGAAACTATCACTTCGGAAACACAGTCTGGCGATATATCACTATGCTTGCAAGGCTGGCTAAAGCCAAAATAAATCATCAGCTTTAAGTCTTTGTTCAAACTGAGCTTGACCTGGACTCCAGCATTCTCCCATTCACTTATTAAAGAACACATTTTGACATCCTCAGCTTTTGCTACCAGCAATATTGTATGTTACTTCCAGGGCTCTTGCAGTAAGCTTCAATTATTTTTTTCTTTAAATAAAGAATTGAGTGAGATCACAAAACTGGAGCTTCAGTTGGCAAATTCTGACTCCACACGAACCATATGAGACTGCGTTAAACAAAAGTCTACCCCAGACTCCTTGTCTCCCACAAGCTGACTTATCAGTTATTCACAAGAGAGAAATGAAGTTATCACTTCAAATAAAAATTGCAAACAAACAAGAAGGTTGAAAACTGAAAGTATGTTCAAGGGCACTGCAGGTTTCCCATGCCACGATAGGGTAATAAAAGAGCCAGGGAGAAATACTTCCTGATGACAAATTGGACATGTAGCAACAAGCCAGTACCATGCAAACAACTGGAATCTCATGACAGAAGTCACAAGACCAAAATCATATCTGAAAACCAGATCTTGTGTCAAACTGCCGCAAACCTAGAGAAGGACCGTGGGTCTCCATACAGGTTTCATGCTGAGGCTCACAAAGATCAGCATCTGCTCACTCTCACCCATTTTGAAGACAAGATATGTTGCCATTTCCAATTCGTGCTCAACAATAGATGCCATTTGCATCACTTCTTTTGCTAATGAAAATCACACTGCGAAGCAGTCCAAGCCATTCTTCCTTTAGCACCCTAAGAGCTCTTTGCTTTGAGCCCTGGCTGTTTAAAAAGGCAAAATATTGTCCCAAAGGTGGCACACTTCTCCCTCCACATGTGCTAAGTATCCCTTGGCTCCTGGATCTCAAGGCCTGAGGAAGATCCATTTGTTCTATAAAAGGCAGAACTGGGACACTAGATTTTCTCAGCTTAGAAAACACATCCCAAAGCCTGCTACAGGTTTTCACCACAAGCATTCATTCTCGGCAAAATGAGAATCTTCAAGGCTTGGGATTTCTTAAATGGTACAAAAGAATGACTGGAGTTCATTTTTTAGACATACATTTTTTTTCCAGTTGAAACCTCTTGATAAGCACCTAACAGAATCATGTCAAAACTCATTTCAGACTGAAAACTAACCGGGAGGTATTTAAGATAAACTTATTTGAGTATGTGAAATAAATAATATTCAGAAATGAATGAGAGAGAAAAGAAGACTTCACAGCAAGGCCCAGGGACTGAAATGAAAAAGAGGTGGGAATGTCAAATCCCTGTCCACCTGAAGAAGAGGTGGAGAGAGGTGTGAGGTCAGTGACCCCTGCCTGTCCTGCAGACAGTGATGGGGAAAGGAGTGGACAGAGCAAATACCACACTATGCAAGGAAAAAAGGATTCCAAAGAGGATGACAAATATGTTTTATCTGCCCACCAGTCTTACTGTGCATGCATTTAAAAAGAAGGATTTGGGAACATCAGTGCAGCAGGGAAGCCTTAGCCCTGAAATAAAACCTGCACAGCTTCTCCAAAGCTATACGGTTACCAGCAGCACAGAGAGACAAACCAATCAAGTATGAGATGAATAATAATAATGCAGCCTGCTTTTTGAGGTGGTTCTATATTTTGGGAAATTATGGTAGTGAAATAGAGTAGCTAGTTCCACTGATCCTTCACATTTATTAACTAAGTTCAAAAGGAGAAAACCACAATGAATTCCTTGTGCTAGGCTTTGCAAGTGAATTTTTCAAAGCACGCTTCAAGATACGGTTTACTAAAAATAAATATTAGCTTAACACCATGGGAAACTGAAAGGGGTTGCAAACCTTGTTTTCTTCATGCACAGCCTGATCCTGGACATTAGCACAGTAGAAAAGGAACAATAAATAATTGCAACTGTAAAAACAAAATATTTTTCAATGCCTTTATAAATGTGTTTGCTTTTCTTGAAGAAATAAATAATTGCTTATCTCCAGGCTACAACCAATTCTCCCCATGCCTGTTTGGTGACAATGGCCTCATCAGATTGCTGTCACTACAGTCAACTACTGACCTTGGCATTACAAGATGACTGGGAAACAAAGCTTTGCCCTTGCACAGGGACTACAGCTTTGCAGGGCTTGGGGCATGGAATGATAGAAATGCAAAGAGTTAATTCTGGAACACTAAATCCAGGCAACCTGAAATTATAGAGCATCTTGGGTTAAACTGTAGTGAATTAGGGACTTATCTACAAGGTGGATCTGAGCCAGCAGGTCAGATCTAGCACTCCCATCCAAGACTTCAAAACAAGTCAAAGCCAAAACCTAACTTATTTTCATCTGTGCTATTTTAGCAGTGATGAGATGTATCAAGAGAGTGGGTTAGCACATAGTGTAAGATTTTCCACTTAAACTGCAAACTAGGAGACAAGAGACAGGTGCAGACAGACAACATGTACATGAAAGGAGATAATACCAGCTCGGGTAAGGCTAAGAGTTACACTTTTTTTTTTTTTTTTTTTTAAAGACCAAAAAAGCAAAGCAGTGTCTGTAGTAGTAGACTTGTAAGACAAGTGTGGTTTCGTAGCTGCCTGTGAGATGTCCCTCCACTATGAAAAGCAGGCAACAGAAGCCAGAGCTTAGTGCAGGATGACCCACAGTAGATCTATCCCTTAAAACTGACTGATGGAAAGTGGTTAGTGTCTGAGGAGCCTTCCAAGTCATTAAGCTTATTTTTAATGTCACCGAGAAGAATAAAACCAGTAGAAGTGGTGCAAAAAAGGACAGAACATAGAAGCAGCCATAATGTGGAATACGACTTCAGTGAGAAGCAGTGATGGATCATGTTTGGCCACTTCCCATGGTGAGACCATAACCCCTGCAAGAGTGCCAGGCAATGACCTGGGTGTGGGGCTTTTTTAGCAAACTCAGCAGAACCCATTGAACAGTACGCCCTCGGTTACAACCCAGATGCAAGGATTTCTGAGGGTGTGCCTGAAAATGATACAGAGGTTACAAGTATTTGCAAAGGCCAGGAGGGTGGCAATTTGTACTGAGGTTGAAAAAGGAGACAGAAAATCTTAGGAGAGATGGGAGAAGAGCTCTGCTCCAGTCAATATATAGAAAGTCTGAGTTGTAATACTTTTTTTAGAAAGTAAATAAATAAATAAATAAATAAAAGAGTAAAAATACAGTTGGCCAAAGGAGATACAGGTACCATAAAGGAGAAGTAAATCTGTTTAATTATTTGTAGAAAGGTTATGTCTGAACTAATGTTTGTGGAAATTACTCAGAGAGAAATAATGAAGATGTTCCTGGGCAAAGCCCAAGATGTGGCACTGAGGAAAATGTTTTGGTGGTCATGGTGGTTATGGGTTGATGGTTGGACTAGATGATCTTAATGGTCTTTTCCAACCTTAATGATCCCATGATTGTATGATTCTCTGTGCAAAGGAAGTTGTGGAAGACTCAAAATGCAAGAGAGGCAGGAAGCAAGGAGAGCAAGGTATGACAGAGCTGAGGAGGTGACCGCAGGAGAAACGACCCAGTTGCTGGCACTGTGAGGGGTCAGAAGTGCCAAGTAGTGTGAGGATAGCTCTTTTTGGCAGAAAAAAAAAAAAAAAAAAAAAAAAAATAAAAAAAAGCTGAGGGGAGAAAAAAAATTTTTTTACAATTT
>VXAB01006674.1:353673-402117 GCA_013399175.1 Odontophorus gujanensis | reverse complement strand
GGGGGGGGAAAAAGGTGCAAATAGGTGGGGGGAATGCTTTTTTGGAAAAAAAAAAAAAAAAAAAAAAAAAAAAAAAAAAGATTACATGAAAGCTGAGAGGAGTATAGAACTATTTCTACATATTTATAAGGCTGTTGAAAAGAAAGCTCTTCCCCTCATAAATAAACTTTTAAACTCAGCACCTTCAGTAATGATGCCATGTAATAATCAACCACCTCATGGCCCCTGATTAGGGGGTCTCTATTCAGCATCTCTCACAGACATCTGCAGCAAATCTGTCACCAGCATCACCACAACCTCCTCCTATGCCACTGTCCTTTACAGGGTCACATAATATAGTCTACTTGAGACAAGCCAGTGAAATCTACCATAACTCATGTTATTCATTTTCTCAGTATAGAGCAGAGTAATGCACGTAAAACACTTTACGTCTACATTAGAGTTCCTCCAAGGCTTCATCTACCCAGTCTAGAGTTCCCAACATAGCATAAGATGCATTTTCCCTTTCCCTCCTGCAAGGTTAGGCACAGCTGTGATGAACGGCAAAGCTGCTGCCCAGAGGTAGCTGTGCTTCACTGCATAGCCTGCAGAGCAGAAATGCCAGGAGGGGTAATGACAGCTCCCACTGCAAAGAAGTAGCTACATAAAAACAGAGTCCAACTGCAAATATTTTATGGCTACATAGTATTTCCATGGACTACAAATCAATGTAAAAGATGTTTTCTTCTAGGGGCCTCTTATAGACCGTGTTTTTAAAATGCATTCCCTCTGCTAAATATAAATCAGTAAGAGTTTTTGTTCTTCCAAAAGATTAACTAGCCTCAGTATTTTGGGATCTAATTCTGGAATACTTGAAGATGTGCCAGCTGTCTCTTCCAATTTAAATAGTTTAATGGAAAGTCTATCCTGGGCACATTTTCCATGTATGGTATAATAGCTTGAAAGTCCGAATATTGAGAGTTCACCACAAAAAGTAGTAATCTGTCAAGGTTCAACTTCATGTATTTCTCAGGACAAGAAGGAAGGTGGGAACAATGGAGATCAGGCATAAAGCAAACATAAAAGTGGTTGCAACAATAATATGAATCCGCAGAACTAAAATATAAGAGAGTAGAAAATGGACTAATCTACCAAACAGTGTGAAGAAAACACAAATTAGAGAAGCTGCTGTTCTCAAGCCCTGGAGTTACCTATGAGAAATCAAGGATGTGTTTCTAGACTCAGCAGCTTGAGTTAAGCCTATAGCAGACCACTCATACTGCATATTTATAATACAATGAGCTACAGCAGGATGTTTTTCTTAATACAGTTCCTCTGTCCCCAGTAACAAGAGATAAGACATTAAGAGGGTAGTGATGGGCATCTCTGAGTTATGCTTCCTGTCTGGATAGAGCACTGTGAGAGCATCCTCCAGCTGACTACCTGTCATCTTAGTGCATACAGAACTACACATTAGGGATGCATAAGACGGTGGCCAAAAATCTTGTGCCGTTTCTGACCTCCCGTGTCCTAAGTGTTTTGCATAGCACTGCTCCCTAACCAGAGGCCACTTTCACTGCAAAAGACAAAAGTCCCAGACCGGATACACCTTCCTACCATGCTCTCTACAAATCCTGTGGCTCTGCCAAGTATCCCTGTAATATAGCAAGTGAGCAATACACTGGAATAACACAGACGGGAGAAAGCAGGAATCTCCCTGCAGACACAGCATTTGTAGGAAGGTGGTATGGGTGCTGGGCATTTAAAGTTTGTATCCATTGCTGCAGGATAGAGAACAAAGGCTGCTGGATGGATACCTCTAGAAAGACACTGGAAAACACTCCAAGGCAGGGACAGCACCATTCACCTCCAAGCAAACACTACACTTGCACTAACTGAGCTATCCCCAAGACCACAGTGATACAGCTCTCATACTACCACTTCCTGAAAGCCACAAAAAGTTCAGAGACCAATGTGCTAGACGAGCTTAGATCACAGCAATCAGAAAAGAGCTCTTGCAGCCTCAAGAGCACACAGATTCAACCACGCCAGGGATTCAGCACCTTAACATGCCACTCCAAATACCCATCCTTGGGCACAGCATGGGGACACCCAGTGCCAAGTCCACATGCTTCTGCCTTACAGCAGCATATATGAACAAGGCATTAACATTCCTTGCAACTCAGAAATGCTGACATGGATCGAAACAGTGAAATTTCCAGCGGCTTCGCTGTCTCTTCCGCATTTTGCTGTTTGAATTTATTGCAAATGTCATGTGTGGATGGCTTCACTTTAATTTAGTATCTGGTTGGTCAGGATATATAACACAGAGCCTGTTCTTTTACTTCTCTTCTTACCCAGCTGGACAGTGTAGATTATGTTTATCATTCACTACCACATACCATGAAGTTTTAAGCCATAATGCCGTTTCTAAAGAATCTCAGGAAGCAGTTTTTCTTCTTATACATGACATTTACTTTTGGAGTCTGCCATTTTTCCTAATATAAACCATCCATTTAGATTCACTTTGAGGTACTATAAAGTTGGGTCATTTTGTGTTAGTCTTCTTTAAAAATGCAATGCTTGGGTCATATTTATTTCACACTCTCCCTCCTAAAGTTCACTGCCACTGTTATTCGCAGGGTCTCTTGACAGCACGCCTGCTGGAAGCAGCTCCTTACCCCATCCGTATTTAAAACTTAACAAGTACTTCTAAAACACTGTGATTATTTTTCCAAGCCCAAACAACGCTTTGCAGAAAGCTCCCCTCCCACTGCTCTCAGAGGTTTAAGCACATCTTCCTCCTTTACTGGCGGCTGCCTGCAAGCGTCTCCAAACCCAGGAGCAGTACTTCCCTTCCCACAGGACTGCCAGGGTTGCACACAGCAAGGAGATGGCACAGATAAAGGACAGTGCTCAGCTCCACATGCACTGAATCATTAAGGTTGGAAAGACCACAGAGATCATCTGTTCCAACCATCAATCCACCCCCTACATTGATCACTAACTATGTCCCTCTGTGCCAATCTCTGTATCCCTTGAACACCTCAGGTACAATGACTCCATCACCACCCTGGGCAGCCTATTCTGATAAAATGGTGATCTTCCACCCCCAACAGATATACCAGTAATTTCCTGACTGCTGTCACGTCCCTCCAAGCACTACGATGATTGTTGTGTGATTTTTTTGCAAAATCCTTCTGCTGTTGATGTTGTAATACTCAGATTTTTGCTTTCTGCACATTGGTAGCTGTAGATGTACTGTCATTCGCTATGTCTTCTGATTTTTGGTATGTTTTCATTCCTGTTGAAAACTCCCTTTTCAGTGTAAGAAATTTCCTCACTTTGCACTTAGTTGCTACAGTCTTAAAACTATTTACATCTACATTCATTATCCAGATATCAAAGACTTTCATCCAAAATAAATAGCCAAAGAAGTCCTAAAGGGAAGTCCTTTAAGCATGTAATTACTGAGGATCTTCTGGTTTCTTCACGGACAAAGAGAAACTGCACTAGTATTTTGGGTTTGATGTACACATTTTAGTCTGTAGAAAACATGTACATTTTACTCTGGAGAAAAGGAGGCTCAGAGGAGACCTTATTGCACTCTACCACTTCCTTTAAGGAGAGTTGTGGGGAGGAGGGGGTCAGAGGGAATGGCCACAAGTTGCGCCGGGGAAGATTTAAATTAGATTTGAGGAAAAATTTTTTCTCTGAATGAGTGGTCAGGCACTGGAATGGCCTGCCTAGGGAAGTGGTTGAGGCACCATCCCTAGCGCTGTTCAAGAAGCGTTTAGATGAGGTGCTAAGGGATTTAGTTTAGTAGCTTAGTGGGTAGGGATGGTGATAGGAGGATGGTTGGACTAGATGATCTTGTAGGTCCTTTCCAACCTAATGTATCTATGAATCTACACAGTCTGACTCATCCCAGAAGATACTGATCCCAGCAGATTACGTCTGGCAGCACATAAATCCTTAAAGCACAGGGTTATTAGATCTAACAGATTAGCAGGCACACAAAAATGTGACTCTACTATGTGGTCATGTTTAACAGCCTCATAAATGTTTCAGAAATTACAGGAGCAATGTACTTCCTTGAATTCCTCCTCCACCATTTCTCTACTGAAATCCTCATTTCTTCCCTCCTACCTCTCTCTCCAGAAGGGCTCAGACCACACAAACTTTGCCTCTGCTGGCTTTGATATCCTTTCTTCTCCAAAATTAGATGTGCTAGCCACCATATACAATTAAAATAATATTTTTCCAGGCAAATAATTTGAGTGCTGCTGCAGCAAAACAGGAGAAGGGCAACATTTCTACTCTTATCCAAGAATTTGGCCATCCACTGGTGTATTCCTTCATTAATCTTCACTTTCTGTACCAAAGAGAGAAGAGGAATCTAAATTACTGACTTTGCCAGTCCATCTGGCTCTGCAGCACATCACTTGCACCAGTTTAAACACTTCCACCGGTCATTAACTCTGTTTCTTTTGCATCTGAATCTGGTCCTATGAATTCAAACCTGAAACTTCAATGGCCAGTCAGGGAATAAAGTTACCGTTTGCTGTAATGAAGACAAACAGCATCCCTGGCACCAATTCCAAAGAAAAAGTATGAACACTATTCCATAATCCTTTGAGCCATTCCCATGCCAGGCCCATGAAGTTATTACTTAACGCCTCGCTATAAATAGGTGCTGCAGTAGTCCATACAGGAACTTGTTTTTCTTAGAGCCTACTGCAACAGATCAGCCAATAAATGACCAAGGGTGCTGAATCCATATTGCCTGAGGACAAGAGCATGTAGAGAGGCTTTTTGTCTTTCAAAGCAACTCTACCTGCAATCCTTATGCTGAATCTCATACCAGAAGACAGCTTGGACGTGACTCTAACAGCACAAGGCCTCCAGTCCTCTCAGATTCTGTAGAGGCAAATATACTCTCAAGAAAGCTCAAGGTCTGTTTATTAAAAGCCTTCACAGAACTCCCATAAAGCGTTGTTATTTTCTTAGTACTCGTGTCAACCTCTCAAGTAGAGGTTACCTTTATATTTAGGAAGCTCCCCTACCTCTAGTTTGAAATTTTATTAACATCAACACACACCAGCTATGCAGAAGAAAACCTACAACACAATCTTCGGCAACTTCCTACAGCTGCACACTTGCTTTCATGACCATGCCTTACACCAGGATGACCGGTTATTTACCACAGTTAGGAAACTTACAGCATGTAACGTAGGAGGAACAACGTGAAGATGACTATTTCTAAATAGCTGAAAGAAGAGAGAAGTGTTGGAAAAAACACACCAGTTTGTAAAAGGAAGAAGATGCTGTTTTAAAATTCATGCAAAGGGGAATTTTTGTACATTACGGCACTGGTAAGAATGGAAAGAGGAAGAAATGCAATTCAGAGCACTGGTCCTGATGCAACTACATTCATTGTGTGACTGCCTGGAAGCACCTGCACAAATAAGAAACAATCTTAAAGGAATCAAGGGACTGTGCCCTCTTGGTGGAAAGACATCTACGCTATCACACAAGAGCAAGGAGCAATTAAGCACTGAGGCCAATTCATTCACCATTTCCCTTGTTCTGCATAGCTTAAAAGACCATGGAAAATCCTTTAGTCACTTTGTCCTGCTAAGGGGCATGTCTTCTGACAAAGACCTCTGGATTTTTATTACTTCTTAAATATTTAATTGCATCTGCTTCTATCAGCCACGACCCTAAACTCTAATATAATGAGGTGCACTCTGCATGTCTGACAGATGCTCCTTCTGCCAGCATACAGATGCAGCTGTTGAACAGGAGTCTACAAATCTGGACCCCTGGACCTTGAAGCACTTTGTTGTTTGGTTTTCTCGATTCAAAAGCACATCTCAAATACACAGTCTGAACCAACTGCTGTATATGTGGTAGGTAGAATAAAAACAGTTTGCCACCAAATTCAAGTTACACAAGCTCAAAACTGCTAACCATCTCTACACCTTCCCAGACTGTACACTCCAAAGTTACTTCTCTGATGTGTTGAAATTATTCAAGGTAACTCGCCTGTACTTTCACTCAATTACAGCTTCCTACACAACGCCACGCTCCTCTTCCAGCATCACACAAGTTGAAGAACCAGGCACATGTATCACAGAATCAGAAATAATGATTTTGGTACATGCAAAGACCTATTAGATAGGGTTTGTCCATGAGAATTCAAGCACCAGAGTACAAGATTAGAAGATGCAAAATGCATATTGTCACGGACAATAAACAAAATGCAAGATACCAGTTACCACATGCTAAATAACTTCTCAATCTCCTTCAGGCAATTACCTGCTCACTGGTAAGTCTGAACTGCGATCAGTGTGGGATGACTGTTGGGAGTCCCCAGAGAGCAGCTTTGCTGGACGAGGGTGTACAGAGGGAAGGTGTCTGAAACCGTGGGATGGTTGATAAACAGTTAAAGAGAGCACAGGCAGTCACTTAGATAAAAGGGTAGAAACATCTTCCAGCAAAGTGGCTGAGGTTACCTGACCTTTGGTGAAGAAGAACTACAGTTGTCCCTTGCAGATAGGCTGAATGATTTTCACAGCCTTTCAAATCCACTTGGAGAACATTCAGGTGGTATTTCTCTGCTTTTTATCCTTGCTACCACAGGAATGGATAGCTTGAAAGCTTTATCCTTTGTATGATAAATGCCAATGCACAACTGCCAAAAAAGGAGACAGGGAGCTGGAATCCCTGCATCTCCATACCCACTTTTAACACCTTAAGCAAAGGCACAGAGATCTGCAATTACAGCTTGCAGATCTTTGTGTTGATCATTCCAATTGCTAAATTTAGCATGAACTGCTCCTTTCTTTGCATCAAGTGAGAACTCTAAGCCCAGATGAAATCTCACAGTAGGATCAGATCTTTTGCAAGCAGCAGCACCCCAGGTGTAGAGGTGTAGGGAATAAAAATGTGTGAGCTCTGTTGTTCTGGCAGGTACTTTGCTAGAGTGGACCTGACAAAACAAGGGGTGGTCTGTCCTCTCAAAACATACGAGATTTCAGAAATTAATTTCTAGCATAATAAAAGATTTTCTACTGTATCCCAAAGACAGCCTCGCCCACTCTCCCACCTAAGCCTGCTAGAAGCCATGTTCAAAATACACCAACCAAGTCAAGGAAAAATAGATCTTTTGCAGATTCCAAGCCATATAATACAGAGACACAATATTTAGATACTGAATCAACTACCCTTACTCAAGCAATGGAGTACTGTGCTGGACAGAAGGGAGTCTACCCTGAAACCTTGTCATGGCCATGTCACTTGATCAAGGACTCCTCAGCCAATTTTTGCAAAGCCTTTGAGGGACAGAGGAATTGTAAGTAGAAGAAAAGGAATTCCTACTGTGTGAGAGGGACCATCATTCATCAGAACTCCCAAAGGACTCACTTAGCATTCTCTCTAAACACATATTTCAATTCTAAGCGAAGCTATAAGACAACAGCCCCTTTTTGGGGTCTCTTTCCCTTTGGAGTTGAAAAATCAGAGAGCAGTACTGAACTAGTTCAGGATAGGCAAAAAATAAATTGAGCAATTTTTCTTTTCCAAGTCGTGTGAAATTTACAGCATTAATAATTCCTCTGTAGAAGTAATTAGATTCTTAAGGCTCTATTTTATAGCTGATAATATGAATCTGGTGTGCAAAGACATAAGTCTTTTTGATCTGGGATGTTTCAGTACATTATGGGCACCCTTATATTTCTATCTTCCACAGACTTTTTTCTTTTCATTTTTTATTTTAATCTCAGTCTCTTTGTAAGATACTATTTTTTAACCTTCGAAAATACCAATTCTTAACAATCTCTATGTCTCCTGTCAGTCACCCAGGAGTCACCTTAGAGAAAAGGAAGGTTCTATTTTAGGTAATTTTAGCCGAATGAGTGACTATTTCAGATACACAAATTAGAGCTCACGTTGTAACTTCCAAAAATTTCCATAAGCCTTTTCCCTTAATGTCCAGGATTTATTTCATTCCTAGACAGTATGCCCAATGCCCTTGCCACCAAGTTGCCATTTGGCCAGTTCTCTAAAATAGAGTTTTTCCCAATAAGAAAAATTATGAAGACCTTCTTCTTAAGCAAAAGACGTTTACCAGAAGAAATTTTCTTTACTTTAAGGCAGCAACCAACTCAAAGCATGCATTGCAGTTATGCCAGAACTGTGACAAATGCCTGCTGAGCTGCAGCACTTAAACCACTTGCATTTTAAACATCAGTTTGTCAAGTGATGTTAATTATTTGTGAGGTCTATGTTCCTAGAAACATAAATATTTCTTTTTGTACTGATCACCTTTTCTTTTTTTTTCCATGTGGTCCTTCCAGCGGAGACTGAAATTATAACAGTTTCTGTGTTCCATGGTATGGTTTATGGTTCAATTTTTCTGCAAGCAGAGGGTAGCATCATACTAGGACTCTACACAGCAACTTCCCATCCTTCCTTGGCTGCTGGAAACCTCTCAGTAAGTTTCTCTCTCTCAGGCAGAGCACTTCGAGGCTCAAACCCACTCCCTCCCCCAGGCTTTCTCATGGCTGATAGCACAGGTCTGGGACTTGTAGCAGCCTAAGGAGCACCTGAACTCTGCAAAGAAAGCAAAGGGCTTGGTTAGGTGGGAAACACCACAGGGAACAGAAGAATAGGCTCTTGCAGGAGGCTTAGTCAAAGCAAACCTCCACTCCTGCAAAGGTGCAAGTCAAACACAAGCACCTGCTGCACTCAAAACACCAACTAAAGTGTGCTTCCTACACACCACACCAAGACTGACCTCAGTTTTGAGTGGTATCCACTGGCTACAGAGAAGGCTTCATGCAATCACAAGAAGCAAACCAGTGTAAAACCTGCAGTGAGACTAGAACTGGTGCTCTCAGAAAGCACACCAAGCAGTTTGCACATCAGTGCTGGGAACTATCCAGGGCTCTGTGTGCTTTGATCCATAATGATTTCTCTTCAATAGTCAAAGACAGCAACAGTTTCTGTTATTTAGTTGAAATTTATGAAGAGGTCACTGAACATCTTTCTTATTTGGTCAAGTATAGGGTCCTTTCTCTTCTCCAGACTCCATCAACAAATTCTGCTGCTAGCAATGTAATGCCCCAGGGCTATAGCAGTGTGCCTGTAGGTCTCCACACTCTGACCAGCTTCTGGGCAGGCCTGCTGTATGAGGCCACAATCTACAAGGTAGGACAACTCAAACCCTAGGCACCCTGCATTACCTGACCTCTAACACTTTCTCTCTGTATTAGCATATATCCTTTTCTGACTACACGAGTAAATGCAAAACAGACCACAAAAAAGGAGCTGATTTTTATAGCAAGGAGTCTTGTTTTATCCCAAGGGCTTGAGGAAAAGGGCAAGAACTCCAGATCCCTGCCAACACAGGCTGTTATGGGGGAAGCAAGCAGAAGTACACCATTTACATTCTGCATCATGTTAATCAATGTAGATAGAGTGCGGAGGGTGGACATAGTAAGTGGGTTTTTTGGGGTTTTTGGTTTTTTTTTTGGATACTGTCATTTTTTCTTAAAGATAAAAGTGCTATCAACCTTTGCAATGGTAAATACATACTCAGGAATCTGATCAATTGTAGTAGCTCTCCATACGTTTCTCCCACCTTTGCTAGGCTGCCAGACAAACAGCAAATCCCAGAAAACCAAGGGACACTTCTTCCTAGACTCACCAATTGCAGTCATCCTAAATGCTATTTTTAATGCCAACAAAGTTCAGCACCCCTTCAAGACACAATCAAGGACAGAGTCAAGGAACTGATACACCATTGAGACTATCTTGTCAAGGGCTACAGAGAAGAAGGCTGTGACTCATCTCAGACCAGCTTTACTCAGATAAATATGTCTTCAAAGAAAAATACTATAATTTAGAGAGGGATAGATGGGGAGAAAAACAAACAGACAGCAACACTAACGGGGACCAACCCTACAGCAAAATAACATCAGACAGAGGACTGCAGCATATGCTCTGACCAGGGGCACACGGACCATGAGGCTGGCAGGCACGCTCCTTGTTCAGCCTCTGGGAGATGAGATCTCTCCTGACCTCTAGCTCCGCCCTCTGCTGCACCGTCGGTAAATCCCTACTGATTCCCCAGGGCAATCCATCAGGATCAATTCTTTGCTTTGCCTTCACTTTTCAAGAAGCTCCCTTTTCCTTTATGATTAATCTTTTTTAGACTGATCTCAATTTTACCCTCAGCACGTATGGACATTAATGTAAAATTCTTTAATAATTAACTTAATTAAATTAACAGTATGCATCTTCTGGTTCTGGGAATATCTGTTTTGATTAACCATGAAGATGATTCCCTGGGACTCATCAGAGGATCCAACAAATCCTTCTGAACAAACACCTGCTACCTCTAAATTAATTGAATGATAGCTAAATATACCATCCATGATTCTCAACAAAAGAGGAATTAAGTAAGGAACAAGTGAAGACAGAGCAGATGTAAGAACAGTTCCCTGTAGAGGAGGGAGAGGACCACTCAAAGAGGAGACAAATAAGACAAACATATCTGAAAGATAACAAAACTTCAGTCCCTAGGTCCCATCAGTACAGAGCATCAAGACGACATGGAAAAATGAACAGGGATAATGCTAGGAAAGCAAAAGATTTAACTAGAACTGGGATGTTCTTTGCTCCCACCACTTACACCAAGACCCCTAGAGTCAAATAATGCCACAGCTAAATAAGTCATTTGCCTTTCACAGTAAATAGAATTTTCAAGTATAAGTGTGGCTACCCATAAAATCTCTATATATGGAGGTACTACCCACTTCATTTGAAGTGTTGTCAGCAGTCAATACTGTCAGCCACCTAAGGACATTCAAAGGTGACCTGCAGGTCAGAAGCACAAACTGAAATAATCTCTGGGAGCCCCACTTTTAGCAAATGCCAGCACTGCTTTGGCACTCTGCCCAGGGTCTTCTGCACCAGTTAATCCAACCCTGAGCAGGATTAACTTCCCATACACACACATACTCATTTGCTTTCAGAGCTAGATACCAATCTTGCTGAAAGCAGAACGACCTTAGAAAGAGCCTCCTCTCCCCATCTCATCTTGGCTCTCAGTTAGCGACTGTCTGCAGAATATAGGAAATGTTAACCCCCTAGTGAGGGTGAAGCAGTTTTCAATCATTCCACATATGGAAGCTAGGTAAGATACTTCAGAATCTAGATAGTAGTTTAGAGATGATAAAAAATGCAAGGTAAAATTAATTTGTGAAGAAATCTCACTAAACTGGTGGTGTCAGCTCGCTGGTTTTTTACCTCTCATTTCTTCTGGGATATTTTACAGTTTTAATCAGGTCAAAGTAGCTAAGAAATTATTAAACCTGAAGGTGTGTACAATAACGTGTGCTAGAGTACAGTTCTGTTGGGTGGTATTAACTGCAAGGGTGTAATGCAGCATTTGGCAAGGTTGTTACAGAACGGGCAAGGAACACGCAAAGTGAGAAATACAGCAAGGGGCTGATTCAGCACTTGTCTATAGATATACCATTCACTACACTACAAAGCATTAAGAGGAAGCTAAAAATAGAGCTCCATTGTGCAAAGAAGGAATAAATGAAGTTGCACACGATGGCTATTTTTTTTTACTCAGGAAATGACCTCCAGTTTCTACCATTCCCCAAAGCCCTCCAGCAGCAGTTCAGCAGTATTCACTGGGGCTGGAGGCTTCCAGCCAACCCCAAATACCCCAAACCACCCAGTGACACCTGTCAGTGAGTCCCACAGACTGCTCTCCATAGGAACAAAAGGCAGAGGAAGGACAGTGCCAGCACTTCACACCTGCCGTGCACAGGAATAAATCATCAGCCAGGTGCAGGAAAAAAACATGGCAAACAAAATGCCAATGAAATTGGAAATGAACCCAAAGCGCTGCTCGAAAGTCTTCACCATCATGCATTGTGGATGGAGAGCTGCTATGCCACTCCTCCTGCTTCTTTCTGCCTCCTGCTACTCAACCACACAGCTGCACAGCACACTGGGGCTCAGATAGGTAAGGGGAAATTCTGGCCATACATAATGTTTACACCTATATATACACCCCACACAGACAGGAGCCATTATTTTTATTGCATACTCAGGTTACAGAGGTCGTCCACTTAAGAAGCTTAAAAACTCAACTGTTTAAGCCAAAAGTTACATCTGTCAGTCACTGCTGTTTCCCAGGCTAAAAAACTGATGCAATTCTCACCAGGGACTTCTTTGCAATTACGCCAATGCCATTCAATTACAGTTTGGGAAATGTGACACAAAATACCTTTTTCCCTGCTCCTTGTAAAAATTATTCTGCTGCAGATCACCAGTGAGCACCTGTGACACGTGAGTGATTAAAACAAAAATAAGACAAAGCCCTGCGATGAGGGACTTATTAGCAACCGTGACTCGTAGGAGGGAAGGTTATTGAGCAAATGTACATGCACACAGACACATCCCCTGCACATGAATTAATCCACTGTGTACACTCCAGCTAGTCAAAAGCCCTCTGAAGAGATACGGACACGTTCATCACTAACCCCCGCACGTAGCCACGCACTGAACCCTCTCCAGCACAGTGCAGCAGCTTCCTTGGCTGAAGCCTGACTTTCTGTCCTTTCTGTTCCAAGTGAATAATAAAAATATATTTAAAATAATAATAATAAAAAAATACTCAAGACATTTTTTCTCAGACAAAAATTGCATTTGATCCCCTAAAACTGAATGCAAATAACATCTCACTCGTAGCCAATAAAGAGGAATTAAAAACTAACGCAGCAGGTGACAGTTGAACCAAATGCGTAAGAACAACGTACTTGTTCTGAGATATGCATCCATCAGAGATGTTTTATGCACGATTATTAACAAGTAGTTGAACATAAATATTTAGTTAAGTCCGCCTATGTTGTAGGAACGCTATAGCACACAGCCAGACTTGAAGAAACTCTCCTCAGATGAACCACGAGCAATCATATTAACATTTCCTGTTTAAAATATTGCTAACATAAACACCACATGTATAGATGTTCCCTTTTGCATGGACTGTAAACATCCTGTCCATCACGATTGCGTTACCACTGGACTTCCTATTTTGACTTTTCTTCTTTTTGCACGGAGAGCAACTGGAAAGCACGCCAAGGACTTGTGTATATGGGGTGGAAAGGGGAAAGAGGAGCAGAGGCCATCACAGCACCATGGAGAACACGGGCACATGGACAGAGACTGCATGAGGGCACTTGGGCAACATTCATCGTTTCACAAAGAAGGAATGAATAGCTCCTGTGTACCAACATGCAAAGACGTAAGACGTCTCCTTCCAAACGTCCCACAGCTTTTAACCACCACCACGCTGCTTTGACACTTTCCGGAGTGCCATCCTCACAGCCCAGTTCAGGAGCCCACCTCTCAATTCACTTTTTCTAACCCCAACAAAGTGAAGATGAGCAACAAGGAGCAGGCAGGCCCCCACACACTATGCCAGGCGTGGTCCACCCCAGCAGGAGCCTCCAGCAGCTGGGCAGGGTGGCTTTGCCCTGTCCCTGTTGATTTTCAGCTGAGTTAAATTACTCATGTGCCCCTGAAAACCCCAGCGCATTATTTCAATCTGTAAGATGCGAATTTGTACTTTGCCCGTGGCTTCTAAAAGCACGGGGTGTTAACCCCCAGGGCTGCTCACAGAGCTCCTTTCAGTATCATTACGTTCAGTTTCACTTGTTCTTCTGAGAAATTGATATGGTTTCGGTTCTCCTTCCCCAGCACATCTGAAAACAGAAATGTTCAGCAGAAAGATAGAACTGCAGGAATGGCAGCCACAGACAAACCACAAGTGCAGATGTAGTCTATTTTCATTACGTGTCATTTGGTGGACGACTTCTTCCTATTTTTAAATATAACGCACACCCACACTTCAGAAGACTTGTGCTACACACAGCAGCATATCACCTCTCATTACGACGCAGCCTGTAGCTCCTCTGTCCACAGGGAAACGTATCAGAGTTAATTACCCATGTCTCCTCATTACTTTGCATCTCCCAAGAAAATAGAAATTAAGGAGAGCCGTGCTGGTGGGCAGAGCAGCACCATAAGGCAGAAGTTTTAGGCTCAGAGGGCAGTAGAAAGCCCCAGCAGGAATGCCAGGTCCCTGGCACACACAGAGCTGCTGCTCCTTTCCAGCCAGGTTTCTCAAGTTCATTCAAACACCTCGTCAAAAGGGAAAAGGAACCTACAACAGCCAGAGCTGCTTGTTTTGGGTTGTTTTTTGTTTGTTTGTTTGTAAATGTTGACCCAACAGCACTCATATTCTGCACGTGATGTGTACACTGCGACATTATAGAAGAAATAAGGTCAGGCTAAGGGTGACACTTCAGAACACAGATGATGAACCAATTAAAATCTCACTCAAGACATGCCATTAGGAAAGAGTCATCTGCTTCCTAACTGTCCATTCGTTCCTTAAACTGCAGTTTGTGGTTTTCACCCAACCCAACAAAAATCAGGACGGGGACATGAATACTCACAGCCTCAGCATATACCTCACACACCTTTACTCAAAGGAAGCACACGAGCAGCTCCAAGCCCACACGACACCATCTGCGTGTTTCCCATCCCTATTTACTATAGCAACGAGGAAGTTTCTCTGACAGCCCGCTCCCCCCCCTCACGGGACGTGCAGCACACTCGCTGTGTCCCGAGGTGAGCAGAACACTGCGGAGCAATCGGCACGTTCAACAAGCACAGGATTCTCACCAAAATATTTACGGCATGAGATTTGCTCGGCCATGGCCGCGCGTTGCCTGGTTTTTGCTGTAGCATCGTGCTGGGCGCTCAGCCCTCCTCCCTCCGCGGCTTCACGTTACCTAGCAAAGCAAGCAGGCTCCATGGCTCAGCCAAAGCGTACACCGAGTAGTTCAAACCAGCGTCCGTTCCACGCTGCATCAACACAACGTAGAAATGAATGGATACTACGGAGCGGCTGACGGCAAGGAGACGCAAGGTGACCACTTCCAAAGCCTCTCAAGTTCCCCTTCAGCAACCTCCATCCCCCGCTGGAAGCCGGCACACACCGCACGCATCTCCTCCACCGCACCCCCGGCCCCCACCTTCCCCCTCGCAGCGCTCACCGTGCAGCGGCCCGCGGGTCACCTGGCCCCCCATAGCCGCCCCTTTCAGGCACCGCCGCCGCTCATCGCTCCGCTCCGCAGCCCCCGGCCCCCGCTGCCCCTCGCCGGCTGCCTCCACCCACTCGCGGCCCTCCCGCACCGGCGCTGGGAGCTGTCACGTTTATTTACATAAGAAGGAGGAGACTTCGCGTCTTCCTGAAATAGCTGCCGACGCTTCGGGGATGCGGCGTTCCCCCCCCCCCGCTCCCCCTAGCATCCCATATTGCGCTCCCAAAACCGGAGCCACGGAGGTGGCCGTGGTACCCGGCAGCGCTCAGAACAAAGCCCGAGGCGCTGCCAACTTCACTCACCGCGTTCAGAACTTATTTATAAACAGCCAACGGCTTCGGGCACTGAAAACCACTTTGGGATCCCAGTGCGGGGCCTTAGAATAAATGGGAAGGGTAAAAATATAAAATAAAATAGGTGGAAAAGAATTATTACCAGACATCACTGCACCAGAGTCTTCAAACGGCCTCTGCTGGTTAATTATTAGTTATTTAATAGCAAAGAAGTACTTGAAATGCAGACTGGTTCACCACAGACTGGAATAATAAAAACATTACCCCTGTCAACTCCTTGGTGTGAGGTTTGCATGCTCAGTCCAGTGTCTACACTGCAGCCCATTACCTCTGCTGGCAGAAAGCAGCCCCAGAAGCAGGGAATGGGATGCCAAGGGTGGTGGGGAGATGCATAGGATCCTGTTCCTTTTCCCCCATGCAGGAACCGGTTCTCTCCTCTCCATCTCCAGCCCCACACGTGCACAACTTCCCTTGTATCTCTCCTGTCTGCTGCTGTAGGGGTACATGAGCACAGCAGGCATCATGCTGCCACAGCCAGCCACAATGCATCCAAGTTGGATTATTTAGAAGTAGTTCATGCAGCTTATTGCTATGCCACAGTCATTCCTCATTCTGCAAAGGAGTGGGACGCAAACTTACGCAGCCACAAGCCCTCTCTGCTTCCCACCCCTTACCATGGTGCTAGGCAAAGCCTGCCATCCCACTACCTTCATTATCCCACTAGGATAATGGAAATTGAGATTATTGCTTAGGATGGCTGGATAAGAGGGGAAAAAAAATAAAATAAAATAAAATAAAAAATAAAAAAACAGCAATGCAAAAAAGCTCAAGCCAGAGAAGCACAGTCAGGGCGTTTGCACTAATACTGTGTGAGGAAAGCTGTGCCAAGCATTTCGAACCTGCCAGAGGAGCATCCCCAAGCAGCAGCAGGCACCGCCAGCACCCCGGCTCCCTCTGCCCCGCTGAGGAGACTCACACCCGGAGCCAAGCAGCAGCGTTCCCTGGGATAAGCAGAACTCAGCTCCTCCCTGTCCAAACTCACACTCTGCAGAGCTTACAGCAGCTTCTTGGCAGAAGACTTGGGTGGTTTTTTTTCCTTCTTTTTATTCTTCCCCTCCTGGATGATGCTGCATTTACAGCAGCAGCGGTGCAGCACGAGGATGTGTCCCCAGGAGCACCGCAGCATGGCCCATGCATCCCAGCTGGCACAGGGCATCACCTGGGTCACACTGACCCAGTGCCTCACACTGACAGCAAAGTGACCGATAGGCACTGACGCCTTAAACCACCGTGTTTCACCCCAAGGAAATAAGATTTACTCCACTCTCCAACCCCAACATTTCTCCCTTGCTTGCTCAGCTCTGCTTTCCATCCTTACCTTAATCTTGCTGCAGCTCTGTGAATAATTGAGTTTTTGGTTCGCTGCCTCAACCAAGAGATTGCTAGAAAAAAAATATCATTTTGTGTTGGCCCAAAACTGAATGCTTTGTGCGTCTCACTGAACAAAATGTTTCTTTTACTCAAAAATGAAGCATTTTTAAAGAGTTATTTTTACCTCATTTTTTCAAGTTACGGTCATTGAATCCAGCTCGGAAATGATGTCTTAAAAAAACATTACGCATTCTGATCTATGTTCACCGAAAGGAAAAATTTGAACTGTTATCTTTTCAGATTATTTTATTGTTTGTAACTTATTGACTTTATTTGTTTATATGGGGTGGTGGGAGGGTGGGGAGGGCAGGCTGCCAGAATGAGTCATCCTGTTTGGCAGAAAATTATAAACAATTTCAGTTGATTGAAAAATCGCCTTTTTTTTTTTTGCAAAAATAATAATAATAATTTAAAATGTACCAAATGTACCCCCCCCTCCCCAAGATTCCCAGAGAACCAGGGCAGTGGAATGGTCTGCCCCTCATGCAGTGCTAACTCCTCAAGGATTATTTGCCAGATGGCAAAGCTTTCTACTCCAGCCATGGGCAGCCTGATCTAGTGGTTAGCAACCCTGCCCATGGCAGGGGGGTTGAAGCTCGATGATTTTTAAGGTCCTTTCCAACCTAAGCCATTCTATGATTCTATACCTCATACTGGAACTTCTCTGATCCAGGCTTATCACCTCCACACCCCTTTCAGACTTTGCCTTTTTCCAAATTTCTCTTCATTCTTCCATGTTTCTGATTTTTCTTTAGACATTAGGGAAAAAAACAAAAACAACTACCTAAATCCCAATTCCCATTTTACAATTCCCCACACTGATACCCTCAGGTCCCTTTGAGTTACTTCTCTGTCCCTGCCAATACTGGCAAGGTCTCCTGCTGTGACATCAAGTACTTAAAAAATAAAAATCAATATTATCACCGTTTGTGCTCCCTTCTGACAAATTATTGACAGAGATATTAAAATCTGACCCAACAGAAACCCAGCTCCCAAATCCATTCCTGTTCATGAACAGTATCCTGCAGGTTAAATCCAAGAAGCATCACCGATCCAAGCAAGAATCTACTGCAGGAGTGTGCTTTGAGGCAGTATCTGACCTTGCTAAATATATTTATTAACTAGAAGATTAGAATGCTGAGGTTGCAAAGGACACAGTCTCCACGCTTCCTTCTTTGGACTGAAGCCTTGGATGGTTCTGATTCAGCCTTGAACAATGGGGCACCTCTCCCACAATCCCAGGATACATCTGCAGCCCTGAGCATTGTGCAGTGTTTTGGAGTATGGAAGATGAGACAGCCTCATTGCTTTCCTCACACCAATGCAGGAGCAGGTTGGCAGTCAGCAAGGAGGACATCAGGGACCCATCAAGGTCTGGGATATACATCCCATGATAGCTGTAATGTCTGATGACCTTTGCCCCTGCAGACCAAAAAAAAAAAAAAAAAAGGGCAGATGTGGCACTGAGTGACATGGGTTGGTAGCCATGATGGCTGGACTAGATGATCTTAATGTCTTTTTTCCAACCTTAATGTTTCTACGAACTGCCATCTTCCTTCGCGCTCACTCTGTTTCTCAGCCTGTCCCTTTCTTAATAGGATTTTCTCTGCTTTAAAACATTTCTCCACAAAGTGGTCTGAATTTTCCTCAAAAATTACTGTGGAAGAAAGCAGGGAACTGTGGAAATCAATCTGATGTTTGCCAGGGGCAGAGAACCTTCTCTTAATGACTTCAGTGTTTAAGAAGCTGACATCAATTTTGCTACTACCACGTGCCCTCAGCTTTATGGTAACAAATCAATTGACAGAAAGGTGGCCTTTTTCACTCAATACAGTATCTCTCAGCAAGGAGCTAGAGACTGAGAAAGATGGGAGAGTTCAGAGGATCATATTCTCAGGTCTTTTTTCAGCGTAAGCATCAGACTGCTGCTAGGGCAGAGAGCTCACCTGTACAGAAAACAGGCTTCCTTCAGGAACCTCAGTCAGTGTAACTCAAGGAAAAGTGATGTTCTCAACAGGAAGCATCCAAGAGAAAACATCTCACCAGAATGCATTAGTGCATGAAAAACAGTGACCAGAGCTGGGACATATTACATTCTAAACATCCTTTTAACTTGAATTTATTGCCATTAATAGAGGGGACTTGGAAAGCAGAGATGCATCTTTGGTCTATTCTTTGTGTGAAACACAATGATACAGATATCGATCTAGCAAAAGGAATGCTGAATAGCTGATGTTTACATGCAGCCATTTAAGAATGTAATGAGTTATGTAATTAAAGTATCACTCTGGATGAAAACCCCAACCTCAATGCATAAGTCAAAAGAAATTCAAAATCCAAGTTGAAATCCTTAAAAATCAAGACCACCATTCCTACCTCCAGCACCATGAACATTAACCCAGGCGCTTAGATATCCCAGGGCAGATTGCTGCAGCACAGCAGGATGGAGGATTTAGGGGCAGGAAAGCTTGTAGGTTGAGCATCTCGCCCTCACTTGCACTCAGTACAAATAAGACATCAGCGCCAATTGCTTTGGTGACAGGAACCGCAGCGGCACAGCGGTAAAGGCTGTCGTTCAAGAGGGCAATGAAGACATCAGTGTGGTATTTGAGTGGATATTCAAGATGTGGGCTGGTTCAGTGAAGGAAACACAGTGACAGGAATGCTCAGCTGAGCCCTGCCTGTTCAGTGCTTTTATCTCAATCCCTGTGCAACCACTCTACAGAAGCAGCAGAAGGGAAGATTGCTAGCAAGAGGCACAGGACTGAAAAGCAAGAAGGATTTCCAAGGCAAGGAACTGAGTAAACCCAGGCTGCTGGCACAGCACCTTTCCATCAGCATGCAAATACTCCTAAGTTCCCACTGGCTGCAGTTTTTATCTTCAAAAGCAGAAGTGCTCCACTCCTTACATACTTTTGCACTACCAAAGGATAATGTAGTTCAGAAATTCCCACGGACTGACACCAGGTAGCAGACGCTGGAAATTATATAATTCAATGTAAGACACAATTTGCTGTAAAACATTGTGTTGGGCTAAACAGCATTTCTGAGCAGAACTTCTAGACAATATAAAAAAGCTGTGCTTGCTCTGGGGGTAATATCGCCCAGAATCCACCAAAAGCCCACACTGAGGGAAAATATGCTGTACATAACACTGACTGCACTTTCAAATGCCCTCATGTCTATTTACATGAGAAATTAACATTAACACAACGTTTTGCAATGAGAGCATGAGGTTCTCTCTTCATGCACAATGCTTTTTCAAAAGCATTTTAGACCAATCAAGGTGTAATGAAATAAGAAGATAAAGCAAGCACCTCATCAGAAGAAACAAACTGATCTAAAAAAAAGTGAAGAGCTGTTGGTTTTGTACCTTTCACCTAATGAAACTGACTTTTGCCTTGAGATCAAGTGCAAGAAGCCTGTTTTCTTTTAGTTAAAAATCTTTGCTTGATGGTAGAACTGGAGTCCCATTTGAATATCCTCCTTTTGACTCTGCCTAAAGGCAGCATAACAACAGCAAGGTAGGACTGAGAAGTATTATTTCAGGTTCAGTTTTATGGCTATTAAACATTTGGAAACACAGAGCAGCATCGTTCCATGTGACATGGCACTGTAATAGTTCAGTGAAAAAAAAAAACAGAATTGTTCCACTCAAATCTACAGAGAATACTTCTGCAGTATATATATACACACATGCACACCTTTGTATTATATAAAGTACCTCATTCATTTTTTATTATAGGCAACAGCCAAACCCTACATTGAAAGATGAAATTACCAACAAAAGTCATAGCATTTTTATGGTGCATGTTGAGCAAACAACACATTTGTTTTCATAACATGCCTGGAAGAGGTGTTGCCTCTGTCCAAGCTAGAAAATCACGTTCTGATTTTTGCATATTGTAAAGAAATCAGAAAGCACTGGGGTGCAAATGAAGGTTAGACAGACTGCTTCCATCCAGCACGTGCTCACCTTTGAGAGTTCGACTTTCTAACGGCGATAACATTCCCTCAGCATCAAGGTGTAATTCCTAAAGATTTTTCTTAGCAAACACAGCGACAGGAGAGAATAATCACAGTGTTTTATGTTCCACCCTTTCTGAAAAAAAAGCCTCTCACTTGCACGCACAGGGATTTGTGACCAAGCCAAAGCACCATATGTTTGTGATGTAAATATTAGCCCAGCAGAGAAACACCTTTTTATTACCCGAAGTCCCTACCCTGTCAAAAGTCCTTCAGAGAGGGCAATGAAGGGCAGCAGGCCCCAAAGAAGCTGCGTGGGCTGGTGAGATAGGCGAGTGGGGCTACACCACATGTCCATGAGCCAACATCCCCACCACATATCGCAGGCTCTAAGTTTCAGGTTCTCAAAGGTTGCTGGAGTCATAGGGGAGAGTCCTGAATCCTCTCACAGGACTACCTCTGTTCTTACCAGAATCTCCCTGCCCCCTGCTTCAGGGCTGTCCCAAAGGAAGTGGCATTTATTTTCAAACCTTGCCCTTACAGGGCTGCTTTTATGAGTTTTTGCAGTAGATTACAAGAAACCAAAGGAGTTGGAGGTCAAATGCTCCAAGGGCAAAATACATGGCAAGGGTCAACCTCCCAGGCCAGATGAGATGAATCTTGCATGTTTAAGTCGGAAACAAGTCACGTAATGCCTCACATGTGCATTGTCCTTTCTCTCTCCCCATGTTCATCTCCTACCCACCTCTTCTCTGCTCCCTTTTTCTCCCTCACCCTTAAGATACTGTCCAGTATCTCCCCATCCTATTATCATCATAGATTTTTAAGTTTTATTTGAAATTTATCCTTACTCCCCTTTTCATTTAAAAAATTGAAGAAAGGAGTTAAATCACATTTCACGTGTAATGCAGTCTCACAAGTACCACAAAAGATCACAAACCAGATGCAGGAGGCTGGGGGAAGGTAGCTATTATTGGAATGAGAAATGAGATTTGGTTTTCAGCTCAGGAAAATGGGATTCTGTCAGGACAAAATCAGCCTTAGCTTCATAAGATTCCACTTGCTTTAGAGCCTAATTCAAAGCACAAAGCAGATTAACTGAAAATGTAAAATACTCTACCAAAGCAGAGCAATGGTTATGTTCCCATTCAGTCACTTCTCCCTCCATCCATCGTCCCCATTTCCAGCAGTAGGCATTGAAGTTCAGTAGGATGCAAGCTTCATAAAATCACCAAATGCAGAAAAACATCTGTATGCTTTAGGATCAAAAACATGCTAATATATTCATCACTACAACTTCTAGACTGAGTGTCTCTGACCTACCACAGATTCTTCCGACCTGTTGCAAACTTTTGCAAACCAAAACACTCTGACTGCCATTACTTTCTCTTCCTCCCATGCACCATGCCTCCAGTCCAGAGGTCTTTTTCATTTCTTTCCTCCCTCCCCCATTCTTTGTCTCAGCATCCTCTTCTGTGCCGCCCACACAGTTGGAGAGCAGAGAACAGACCAATCTGGCAGGCTCAAATAACAAAAAAACAAGGAAAGAAAAATAAGTTGTTTTCTGGCCTAGAAGACTCCTCTTCTCTGTATTTTTATCTGGAGGGAACAGTCAAATCTCTTTTCCTTTTACCAGGAACCAAGTGGAATGGCAATGGCTCCCAAGGTCTCGTGTTCTCAGAGATCAGCCCAGAGACAAACAATGGGGGAAGGCTGGCATTTCTCCCCGACACACAGGCACCTTTGAACAAGAACATTAAGCTTATTTTTCATTGTGCCTCCTTCCAACACCAAGCAGCAGTTTTAAATATCCGTTTTTACAAGGTGGGGTTTGATTAGTCAGTTTGCTTTTCTTGAAAAGGGCTGAGGACAAACCCTGCTGCCTGGAGGCTTGTAACCCAACCAGACATTTATGGGCACTCTGGGGAACATTGGGCTGGGCACATGGCACAAGGAGGGGGTCTAGAAGGACACTCGCCTCTACGTGCAGCCCTGAAACCACATTGGTGAACTCAACCCAGTGAGGTCTCAATCTTACAATCTCATCAGCATATGCAAAAATCCGTTCCGACATAAAGCATCTAATGACATTAATGGCACACAGCTCGGCGATACAGTCCAGGCATGTGGAAATAATCACAGGCCCAGAACCCAGGATGACTGATTTCTTCCCATTCAACATATGTTTTACTTAGATGTCTGCATCTTCCCACCCTTCTCTCAATCTCGTGTTTTTGGTGGAGCACAAGAAAATTTCTTTAATACAAGAATGTTATAAGGTTAAATTATACCTATCCGAGAAAGGAAAAATGGACAGCCTACAGTATAAACAAGAGATTTTATGAAATTCACATATTCTTAATAATAGCCAGAATCTGAACCCAGTACAGTTGGTCACTGAACAGACAAAATACATCTGACTTCTGTTCAGCCCAAGGCTTTAAAAATAATATTTGTGATTTCTACACAAAATCAGAACAGTTTCAATGGAGGCATAAATATTGTTTATTAGGACCACAGCACACATTCCACAGGATTCAAAAACTCTACAGCTGTTCTATGGAGTTACTAGCTTTCTTAAGGTGACCTCTAAGCCATACCCCAGGCTAATAAAAATCAACAGTGGCCTCAGCACTTACACCATCAGTACAAACAGAGCATTTCTCCCACTCTATCAAATCATCTTAACCGAGCTGCTAAATTCTAGAGGTGTTGTACCTGCAAAAGAGCACTTTACCTGCACAGTTATGTGTCAGCTACGATGATTTTTGTTGCTTTGGGGTCTTTCGTAGCTACGAAGACCAAATGTCCTTCTTCAAAGACTTTATCAACCCAGTTAAAGCAACAGCGATTCCATGTAGTCTTTCACTACACTCATACCAAGGAAGACTGATCTGTTAGAAGCAAATATTCTTGTGTCTCTTGGAGTTATCAGCCATGCTCTTTGCCAAGTTTTTATCCTGTCAAGGTAGAAGTGAACACATCGACATCTCTTTCTGCCTTGTAATTTCAACAGCTAATACCAACTTATTTGGTAGCAACAGCATGTCCTTGTCCAGGGAAGGCTCTTGCTCTTCCCACAGGAATCCCAACCTTACTCATACCCAACCTTCACCTCCAAAAAGCAAGTACTCATTGCTCCCCTCCTTCAACTGGATACTTATCAAGTTCTACCATGAATCATTCCTGATTCATGTACTGTTTCTAAAACATTTCCAAGATCTCAGTTGAAGTCTGACGATGGGTCTCTCTCCTCTACTTTAGAGACTATTTCCCCTACTGAACAGTGTGCTATTGGATGATGGGAGAGAAGAACATCACCCATTAATGTAGAGCAGCTTAGAAGTACAATTCTTTTTCTGTCCTTCTAGATCAAGATAGAAACATCAGTAATCTTCTCATGCCCCATGTCTGTCTCTGCACATACAGTGTTAAGAGGACAGGTCTATGCATTACATGGATGTTATTTCAGGTATTAAGCCTTCCAACAGATCCTCTCATCTTTTCAGATTGCAGTTTTTGCTTCAAACAAATTTTGATACCACTGGACAAGGTAGAAGTTCATTTAACAGAATGGATAAAAGATTTGGGCAAGCCATACTACAGTGACCCCAGTGATTCCCCTATGAATCAGCTGCTCTTTAGAAGAGCGTGAAGGACAGCCTGTCCCCTGGAAGCTCAGAGATCAAAGTCTCCTTTCTGGTCATTTCTTCTGTAACTTGTACTACTTTCCTCACAAAACCTACTGCACATTGCTGTTTTGCAAGTCTGTAAAACACTGGACAGTCTGATCTCAAAACACAAACAGCACAAAAGCACCCTTATTCAATACCTTGTTTAACTTTCTAGTCATAAGAAGCTATCTGATAACTGTGTAAGACTGCAGTATGGACCCAAACTTGTCTGGATTTAGAGAACTTGAGCTGAGGAAGGAGACTTGGAAGACATTGAAATTTGAGTGGGATATAGTTGTGCAAAAACAAGAATATTTAAAGGAGATGAACACAATAAAGAGGAGAGACATTTTTGCTGGCTCATGGAAATGAAACACATGCAGGACTTAATCTGCCACCAGTGAAATCAATGAGAATTTTGCCAGTGAAGCAAAACAAAAGAAGAAATGGAAACAACATCTGACAACTGCTATGTTAGACCCATACAAATTGCTGCAGTTAATAGCCTATGAGCTGGGTAAATGCACCACAGGCAATGGTTGATTTTAAATATCCATTTTCCAGTATGAGTGCCATGATCTTGAGAGTTTTGACACTTTGTAAAAGCTGCTTCTGCTGAGTCATATTTGGAAAGATTTGCTATTTAGATAATCATGTTAATTCTATAGCAAATTATATGAGAGGAAGAAAGTTAAAAATACAAAGATTAAGATATATACCTAAGAATAGAAAAAAATGTTGATAAAATCTGTAGTAAATAACGTATTGTTCAAGTACACCTCATAAACTGAAGTTATCTGAATGTAAAGGAAAAGTATTTCTGCAAATTATAATCTTCTCTGAATTGATTATATTAACTTCTGAGACTAACTCCTTAACTGGTATAAATCAAAGCATCTGTATCTTTAAGATTATAATGAGATGGTCACAATCAGGAGTACGATGTTGGGGAATTAATGTCTCTGCACACACAACATATAAAAGAAGGTAAGAAGGCAGAAGAGCCAAACAGCACTTGGACTATCACATCAGAACTCAGGGCTGCTAAGTGGATTAGCCATTCAGGCAGCAGATCCACACTTGGAGACAGAAAAACGGTGTAAAGAACTACATAAAGTAACCTACAGAGCAGCCCAGCCACTGATGGTGAGATCCCCCAGCCACGAGGAGGTAGATAAGCTTTGAAACGTAAAAAGTGTTTTCCAAGATTCTCATAGCTAAAACACATTGACAGAATAGTAGGAATGGTGTGCCATCTCCCTCATCATCTCCCAGGTGCTCCTAGCAACATGCCACCTGATGGCCTTATCCGCATGGCAGTTACACCACCACCACTCACAGCACCATCACAGCAGGGTCCCTGCAGAGTCACAAAGATTGAATGGGCCGTGAAAACTCAATTATGTAATTACGTTGCTAATTTCTCCACAACTGAACAATTAAAATCCTCGACTGTTTGTCGGATCTCTGCTGCTGTTCACTCACTGGCCTTGCAGATGTCCCTAACACAGATGGACAGAGGCCTTCAAGGCTCAGTTGCATTGTTGCCCGTTAACCCCGGACAGTTAGTACATGCTAAGCAGCAGAGCAGCACCAAGCCACTGCAGCTAGATCATGGCTAGCATTTCAGGGCAGTCATATCTGTTTTTAAACCTCTTTCCAGGAATCACACGCGTTATGGTTGTTGCCACACTGTATAGCCCTCAGAAAGCAACAGGTTCCAATACCATCATTTTCTAAATATTAACTGCATGGCAGATGTTTTGTGTGCGCACAGTCCCTCAAGCCTCTGCCATCTGTTTCTTACCTAATAAGTCAGGTGTTCAGGTTTTTTATTCTAAGGAATAAAACACAGCTTTTTCTTCAGAATTATAAAATGCTCAGGTTTCTTCCTCAATTTTCTTTGTGTTTTCCTTCTCAGTACAAAATACATTTCAAAAGCATTAAGCATAATGATTTCCCTTTGGTCACATGATTTTTCAGGGAAGTAAGCTGGCAGTAGGCATGATGGAGCCTGACACCACCTGTTCTCCTGCATCTTCCCCTTTTTAAATAAGCAAAAAGTAATATGAAGAGGGACTACAGAGACACAGAGCCCATTCGTCACATGAGATGGAGAGGAGAAATGGGAATGCTGGATGAATAATGACACCTGAACATGGCCAGCAAGAGCCAGGGACATTGCAGATAGACTAGATCCTGAGTCCTTTGAGGAGCTGGGACTTTCATCCTCAACCAGATGTGGGTCAGAGCCCAGACAAGATGGGAGAAGGTACCAGTGCCAGACCCACAGAACCAGAACCGCAGTGCTCAAGAACTGCCTGGTGTTCTGCCCCTCTTCCTGCAGGGAAACAGGGTACTGCCAAGCAGCAAGCATTTTAACAGACCATCACTGGTGATGGACCAGCTGTAACATTTGGAAATGGTCATGACTGCTATTTCTCTGGAGTGACAAGTCTCACACAGTTCAAGTTCTGCATCTTTTCTGATTACTTGTGCACAGAAAGCTTCCCTGATGAAGAAAACTTCTGCTATTTCTTCACATTCATACAGTTCTACAACTTTTTTTTTTTTAAATGTTGTTTCAAATCTATTTTAAAGCTAAAAGATGCAGAACTAAACAGTGTGAATCCTTCCGCTCATTTATCCAAGCCTTACATCACTGCCATGACACTTCAATTCTCCATCAATCTGACCTCAGTAAATAGCTTTGCAATGTGTTGATAAACAGCAGTGGTAAATGTAAACCCATCATATGTTTTATTCAGGATTGATAAATGCTCAGACAAGCAAGACCACACTAATCTGAATGTACCCATCCCAAGATAGAGAATTACAATCACTCAACCAATAAATAGAAACCCTACCATGAAGGGATCTATCACAGACTAAAGAGGTGAGCGAACAATAATTCATGATTAAAAGGTCAGAAACAATTGATGGTGGAGCAGCCACAAAATTTCAGATATATACACAAACATCTCAGATTCTCTGCAGGCAATGAACAGGACAGCTCCAGCTGCTTACGGCACAGAGGGCACCTCACTGGGACCCTTTCTCTGGTTCTGCTGTCCTGGGCTTCTCTGCTCTCAACAAAGATGCTATTTCAACAGTGAATTTTCTTGCCTGTGCTGTTAAAATGGAACCAGATCAGGAGCAAAACCTCTTTTCCCAGAGGTCACCCACACAGCAACTTTAGTCAGTGTACACAATCTTCAGCATCCAGTGGGACTCTAAAAGATGACTGTCAACGGCAATGAAATCTTAGAAAAACACAGCTGCAGCCCTTGTTGAAGTTTAGCATTTGCTCCATACCCAGTCTGCAGAAGGTAACACATCTACCACAGCACCAGCTCAAACAGCATCTCACTCATTTCACTGTTTTCCCCATCACTTGTCGGCAAAATACAACTGACACACCTAGTCACCTGAAGGCTTTGAACTAAAGGTCTCTTAAAAGGCAGGAGAAGAGTCAGGTTAAAGTTGTGCATGGAGACCAGGAACTCACTGGTCATTTGTTACTCCTCTCCCCATGCGAGGCAGCATTCCCTCACATGCCCACCCTTCTCCCATCTCCAAAACAGCCTCCGTTTGCTCCACTGTGGCTCCAAGGGTGGGACAGAGGTGCACAAGGTCATTCTGAATACTGCTCTGTCCCAATGGGAGCTGAGGCAAAGCCCTGGAGATGAAGGGTTTGTCCTCCAAACATGAGGACAGTTGGCATGGGGTAGCAAGCACTGCCATAGCTCTTGCTGTTCCTTACATGTTCCCTCTTCCCCGGAGTCAACAGTCTCAATGCTATTTGTAGAGAAGAGCACTGTTTGCTAAGGGTGAGTGCAAGCTGCATTGGTCTATGCCACAGTTTGCTCTGGGCTCATAGGCAGCACTCTGTCACAGCTCAATAAATAACAGCAGATAAATAACAGGTACTTCAGCCACTGATAAAAAGGAGATTGCTGTAACTGCACCACACCTTCTGCCAAGGGCTCAGGTTTGTCAGGGATCCCTGAGAGGACAACACAAGTTTTCCTGGCTTAAAACAGTGTGAAGAACAAGTTACTCTGCTCAAATCATGAGCAACGTTTTGCAGTCTTAGAGTACAACTGCCTTGCCACATCCCACTGGATCTACTCCACCTTACAGACATTACAGTTGTTGCTTCTGTAATCACTTGCAGAAAGGTAATGGTGTTGTGACAACTCTTCATCTTCTGTTTTATAGCTTAAGAGACCAAGGTACTCAGTACTATATAAATATAAATATACTTCTGCCAAAAGTTTATCAGGACAAAAATCTGCAGTTACAGCACTGCGTGCATGGCTTCATTTTAGCTTTGTCCTGAACTTGTTCACTATTAGTTACAACATCTGTCTGGAGCCAAGCAGGGCTGCTGAATTTAAATTTGCCAAAATGTGTAATATATCACTTCAAGAAGAATGCAAGTGAAGGGACTGTCAGTGCTGTGATTATATCCTTGGCCACTTAACATCCAAAATCTCTGTTGCAATTTGCACCTATATGGTTTTTTTCCCCATGTAATATCAGTCCTCCAAAGCCCTCAAGATTCCTTCACATCTACCAGGTGAGCTGTCCTTCAGCAGAGCTTCAGCAGCCTTCAGAGATGCTACTAATATGCTGTGAAACACCAAAGTTGGGACAGCAAACAGCATCCTTAATCATCCTAAAGGCTTTCAACAGTCTGGATGGTACAGAATGGCTTCATTTGGTTTCCAGCAGCTTTTAAGCTTTATGGAATATGAAATTGTGTCACAGCTGGTTTTGCTGCTGGAACGACCCCAGTAATCATCAGGTCTGTTCATAATAAGGATAATCAAAGGGAATTCAAGTAGTGTTTAACATTTAAGGAAGAACCTGATGTACCCATTGGACTTTGGAGTTTAATAAGTATTAATAACAAAAGTTTCATAACATCCTACTTAAAAATCCTTCCTCTCATCCAGATTTCATTTAAAATCTTACTGTGTCCTGTATCAAAAACCTCTCCTGAGCATAGAAAATTGGAGAAAAATGGAACCTGAAAGAAAGGCACAAATGTTATGAGTCTAAGAACAGGGGAAAAAAAAAAAAAAAACCTATCTCAACACAACAGGATGGTCAGCCCTTCTGCTAACTGTCTTTAACATAAGCAGCCTGCTGGGACATCTTGCAGCATAATGCATCATAAACCTTCACTTCAGACTAACCGACCTTTCAGGAATTTTTATCACCTCACTTCAGCAGCAGCGTGCCCAAATGGTCTTCAGCATTCAATTACTTCCCATTTCAAAATTAAGAAAAGATATTCCCAGCACTGCCACAGACAACAAGAGGTGGGCTCTCCCTCAGAGATGGATGCACCATTCCCTTGATGTATGCTAATCCAAGGATTTCTAAAGTTGCCTGTTATGTCAGTTTGCTTCAAGACTGTTTCGTTGTATTATTCCATTAAACCAGAAAACACCATCTCAAATCAGATCAGGGCACCTTCCATTTTAGAGATGACATGCCCATTTTAACAAAAGGATCCCATTAAGCTGCTGTTTCCAAGCCTACATGGCTACGTGCTGGAGTGAACATGGAGGGGGAACACTCTTTTGTACTATTATATAAATGTCTGATAACAACAATAGCTAAAAAAGGCTGAGAATTTAAATGATGTAGCATCTAAGTGAACTCACTGGCACTACTTTCAAAAAAAAATTTTTAATAGGTAGCCTGAAGATATGCAGAGACTGAAAAGCACATTCAAGATGCTGAATCCAATGTTGCTGTCTATTTATGTCAGAGTAATTTCCAAATCAAAATACTGAAGAAAATGGTCATCCCAGGGGAACAGATGTTTGAACGCAGTGATGGGGATCAACTTAAGAACAGAAACAACTGAAATGCTGTCATTATTTTGAGGCGTCATCCACCTCTAGCAGAGATAAATTGTGACTGACAAAAAGGAGATGACTTCAGCAGAGACAAGGATGAAAAATCCTCTTTTCTCCATTACTGAATGGGTGGAATTTCAGAGACTGTCTTTCCCAGGGAGACACTGCCAGTTACATGCAGACGATAAAGCTTCTCCAACTCTTCTGCACAAAAAACATTTTTCTCTTATATGTGGTTCCAAATTATGTTTGCAAGTGCTTCCTTATTTCCTATCATAACAGTGAGTGAGACAGCTTGCATGAATAACTTGGGAAAACAAAAAAGACACAGTGGGTTCACTGGATGCTGCAACATATGGGGATTTCACGCTTAATTTTTTGTTTGTTTGTTTGTTTTACAAGTTCACTGCCTTTGTATCTAAAAGTACATCATTTATTATTAACATTTCAGCAACATCTTGGAGATCACAGTAGGGTGGAGGCATCATCTTGCCAGGTCCGTACAGTCATTGGTAGGCAGTGCCCAACCCTTAGGGTCTGTCACTGTGCACATAGGACAGTGCTGGACCAGGACACTCAGCCCCTCCTAGAACACCCACCAAAATTCTTAAGCAATGCAATGGTTTACTGCCACTGTGTGTAAAGCAATGTCTTAGTTTACACTGTACAAACAGCTTTATTTATCCAATGTAAGATAACAATATAAAGACTGTGGCAACCTAGCAACTACACTTCAACAGAAGATACTTCAGAAGTAAATTAATAATTGTGGTTTTAAGAACTATTTTCCTTTCCACATTTGTGATCTAGCTCTTAGCAAGATCAGAAACCATGACTCAAAAGAGCTGAGCTCTATTTCCAGCTCTGGCAATGGTTTTCTGACCTTGAGTGTCTGTCTGTTTCTAGTTGCTAAATTTACAAAATAAAGATGATAAATTTTCTCCTCTTTGGACAAATTTGGAGATCTTCAAATGACAACTGCTATATAAAAGAGAGTAAGTTTCTGCCAGCATACTAATTAATAGATGGTCTCTTAGGCAGCAAAGCAGCAGCCAGAGTAAAAAAATGTCTAAGGAAATCATAAGCCCACTTCAACCAAGAACAAAGGAGAATTTACAGATTAAGTCAAAGAGCCCTGGACTCTTAGGGTAGGACTTGATATATTCCAATCTTTTTTACCTAGAAGTCTTGGGGAGTGGAGAGTCATCAGTAAATACTTTGTTCAGAGGTACTGACAGCTACTGTGTTGTTACTGAAGCCCTGGCTAAGCACAGCCCTCACATTTTCTCTGCTGTCATTCTGAAATTAAAACAGCAACAAGTTAGCCAGTTGTCTCTGCAACCAAGTCCTCGTGGCCTTTCCAACAATACTGATTTAATTGCTATGTCTATAGAAGAACATAAACGAAAGGGGACTGTAAACTGAAACTGGACACAAGGCTTTAAATTACATGCAAATTCTTACCAAGGTTACAAAAGGGCCACTTAAATATGAAACAGAGATAGTGAACAAATCCTGGAATAAGCTTTTAAAGAGAAAGGAATCCAGGCCAAATGGAAACACGCTAAGTATAATTTATAATGAGCAACGTGTAAAAAGCTATCCAAATCATGGAGCTCGAAATGAGAATAAACAGTGATCTTCCAATAGGGACAAGTACAGATAAGCTAAGTATCTGCTAAAAGGCTGAACTTTGAGTAACCCTTGTAGGATCAGTTAGTAACACCCAAAGTCACCACCATGTTTCAGTAATGGCAGAAAAGGACTAGCAAAAATAGCACATACCTCATTATGGTTAACCTGGAATTCAATACCTGTCATCACATACAACAGAAAATTATTGTTGCTGTGCAATATGTTATGTAAAAAAGACATGCAAACCACTTCTCATTCACAATGAGCACAGCTGATCTTGCAAGATAACCAATTTACCCGACAAGATGGAAAATTGCCTGTAGCCACTGAACTACTGCAATGAAGAGCAAAACTAAAAAGCTGAGCCTCATGTAGATGAGTACACGATGAACACACCTCATGTACTCATCTCTATTATGATCTGCGCAGGCATCAGAGGGCCTCAGTATGACCATTTCAAAAGGTGAGATGCATTAGATATAAATATCTTCAAGCATTGCTCAAAACAGAATACAATAGAGGATACCTCTTTCACATATTTTCATATGCCTGAAAGTGTTTTCACAGTTGTTAAGGCACTCTGATAGGTCATTTCACCATTAGCTGTTGTAAATCAAGCACAGAGCCAAGCTTTTCACATAGCACGACGCTAAGTGCATAGAGACTTGGAGCACTGTCAGACAGCAGTGGGGAGAGCAGGTTGAGAGGCCGAAGAAATGTAACTCCAGGTAAAGGGTGAGTTATTCAACCATCATGGTTGTTTCCAGAGTGATGACTGCCATTCAGTAGCTGTTGCTTGGTTTCAGAGTAAATTAGCTTAGGACACAAGCTTAGTTCTTAACTTAGTAGTCCCTTGAAATATAGCCAGGAAGTAGCAACTTTCTCATAGACACCTTCGCCCTCAAAGTTCTGGGAACAGGAACAGTCATCGCACACTTTATACCTTCAGTGATATAAGTCAAACATTCCCCAGGTGTTGATGACAACATCTGAACAGCAATAGTTGTATCCACACCACAGGAACAAGGAAGTATGCAAACAAACCAGAAACATGACCATGTGTCATGCTGGCATCGGCCAGCTCTCACCAATGAGAGCAGTTGGCACTGCAGAGAGCAAACCTTTTAGGGCAACAGGGTTCTTGTTGCGGCCACTGCTCCAAGTCACTTTTTCTCAAGTTTTTCAGCAGAAAACAAAAGGTAAACCCTAGACAGCTTAAGAAACATGAGGTCACGCAACTGCCCATTGCTATTACTAAGCGCAACAGAACTTGGCCAGCTCAACAAGTATCTAGAGCATCTCTTGCCAGGTACTTGAGTTTCCAATGGAGATGCTTCAGCTTCTTCCAAAAATGTTGTCGTCTTAAACAAACTGGACAGATTGTTGTGGAGATGCTAAGAGAACGTCAATCTGCTAAATGTCAGAAAGATTTTGACTAAACTAGGAAGAAAAATAGTTGGGAATCACAGCTACATAATTAGTAACAAATCTTCAATTCTACATGTTTGGATAGCAAGGTTGATTTAGATTCAATTGCTAAAGTAGGGCAGCCAAGAGGGCAGATTCAGATTTCTTTACATCAGGGAAATGCAGAGTAGCACCACTGAAGCAAAAACATAAAAAATAAAAAGTGCACAATGTCATAATGGATTCATGTCTTACCATTTGTTAAAAGCCAGTTTGATGCAAACACTGCCTTGAATTTTATTTTTTTTTAAATTTATTTTACATCTTTTTTTACCTATTTGTGAAATTGACCCAAGCCAAAGATGACTGAGATTTCTCCAAGGCAGAAGCTAAGACAGGAGCAGATCCAGGATTGAGCAAACTTCTGAAGTTAAGTGCTCATTTCAATATCTCAAAATCATACTTCAGACTCTTTTCCCTCATGTGGTTTCTTCTTGTGAAGACCAGTTTCACTGGTGAAAAATACTGAACAGAGAAGAATAGCCTCAGAGTGCAGCTTGTTCCTGCTTGAATGATTGGATCATAAAGCTGTACTTCCATGACAGACAATGAACCTTGAATCACAAGGGCCATGCAATATCACCACAGAGAAGTTGCCACGTTTAATTTGTCTAACATGTCGTCTTTCTGGCCATAGTTTTGCCACCACCAGCAACTCTAGGAACCTGCTATTACCATCTCTTATGAAGAAGCAAGGCCAGAAATTTTTGCCTCCTTCCTAGCATCGGGAAGGGTCTTTTTACAACATATAAACTAGAGTGGTGAAGGAATTAAAAAATAAATCAGAAAGTATGGAAATAGAGCTAATACCAACCATATTGGACATGCAAAAAATGCATTACAGAAACATACTGAATATGGTCTCAGTTCTTTTCCATAATCTCCTTGTGTTGACTTCAACATGGATGAATCAGTGGGATATTTGCCCAACTGTAAACCTCAAGATGTCTCCCTCCAAAATTATTTTCACCAAAATTCAGAGAACTTGGCAGCCTTGACATTCTCCCACAGCACATTTTGTGTCATTCCAAAGATGAATTTTGGCTTACCAAAATTCTTTAGCTAGTTAAAACAAGAACAAAAATAGTGGTGTCTACCAAACTGAAAGGAAAACAACAATCTTAGAGCCATTTGTCCTTACAGTACTTTCAGTGTTATGCTACAAATGTGAAAGTAGCATATGGCACTCAAACATGGCTTTCACCACTCCTCATCACAGTTAATAAGATGGGTTTGGGAAGAATGTTCAAGATGCAGATTTTGGTGGCTGAGATACAAGGAGATGGGGGAAGGAGGAGTGTGACAGGCACTGAAGCAGTAAAGCAATGGGATAGAGCTTGGGTTTTGACTTCTGTTGGGGGTATGAAATACTAACCATAAAATAATAAATAGTAATACCTCCTTGAGGGTCCCTACCAGCCTGTATTATAACACTCATCCCTTGCCCCACATTGTTTATTTTTCCACATTGGATTTATGTACATAACTGCTAGGAAGGGCGCTCAGCATCTCTGTATCACCAACTCCAAGATATCCAAGAACCTGGAAGCAACTTCTTCGATGTATTCAGAGGTCTGTCCAACAAGGCTAGTTGTCACCTGGCTCTTCCTTCACACCTGGTAGTTTGTCTGCCTTTGTGGTGGCTTTTCACAGCAGCACAGAGAGTTTCTCAGAGCAAAGGAGCACATGGATCTGGTGACAGAAGCTGAGGCCACCTGGCCCAGAGCTATGCCTAATGTCACAAAGGGGATTTTACTGAGGCTGTCCTTAAGAGGATTAAGGAATCATCGACTTGTAGAGAACAGATGCACCTGCTGTTCCTGCAGGTCTCTCTTATCTACTCTTGCAAAGCTTATTTCTGCCCAGTCCTGACTTGTTCCCATATTGCAACCCAACCCAGATAGTTGCAAAGAACAGGGGCTGGATACAAGTGAAGGGTAAGCAACAGATCAGGTATATTCAGGTTGCTCAGTAACCTGCTTCATCCATCACTCTATACTTTAAATAGCATCACTCAGTAAATAAACAGCTAGGCCTAATTCAGGGGCTGGATATTGTCAGGTTGAGGCTTCAGATAGGATTTACGAGGACTGTGTCATGTTCAAAACTTGTGAATATTTGGCTAATTATTTCAGCTTAAATAATGAGTTAAACCTCAAAGCTCAGCTCTGAAGTGATATTCCTAAACTACACCCTATGTCACAGACACAAAAATAATTATTATGTTGTGCATACCGAGGCATAAAATGGTACCAAACTAGTACATCTAAGAGGAAAGTAAAACAAATTCACTAAGACAGGACCTGAAGTCTGTCTAACACTGAGATACGTGCAGCCCTATCACCCTGAGTTTTCCTCTTTCCTTCTAGAAAGAGATGTGATCAGAAGGTAACTCTAAGTTGCTATTACAACTTTTACAGGCGAGATTTTTCACTGCTTAGGTTTTATTGTTAAGAGTTACAATATGGATTTCAGCTATGATCTCTTGGAAGAAACCCAGAATTGCGCATCTAGCCCAAGCACAAACCAAATTTAATCCTATAACACAATACTTTTCCATAGGATTGAGCACCCTTTGACCCCACAGTTGTCCTGCCAGGTCAGGATTAAACCACCACACTCTTGTAGTGCCACTGGCACCACTGCAGCATACCTAGGGCACAGACTAATGAAGGACTTTCTCTGTCAAGTCCTGACATTGCCTCTGCTTATCTGTAGAACTAGTTTCTCCCAGATATTTGACTGAAATACTCCAAAGGTGATTGCCTTTATCCTGCTCTCGAAGACGGGCAGGAAATTGCTCTGCCACAACCCTCTCAAAGGAAGGTTTTGCTGCCTCCTCTCACCTCCCCATTTCCTTCTACAAATTCCTCTTTGAGAATTGCTCCCACATCTCATTGTTCTTGTTTGTCACCTCTGTGCACTATTATGTATTCCTACACCTTTCCCAGGCATTTTTCAGACAATGTTTTCAAATACAGCTACTGATACCGCTATTTTTAATGGCACTCAGGAAATCAGTTTCCTGAAAAACCATCTCATAGATGCCTCCAGCAGTCACTCCCCATATCTTTGCTTTGGAGCTTATTTGTTCTAGGCAGGACCACTGTCATGGGCAGAGAACCATTGCACGCATAGAATCAATTGGGAGATTTTTGTGACCAACTCATTGCTTTTAAAATTATTTACTGCACCTCAAATAAGAGCAAGTACTCCTTTTAACATCACTCTTCACACTAACTCTAAAGGTTGTTCTTAGTTGCTTTCTTAGATAGCCCCTAATGAAAAGCAGAAGCTTCTTGGACTGGATGGAGTCCTGGATCAGTGCAAGGTTTCATAAAGGAATTAGGAATTGCTGTGCTAGGTCAGGTCATTGATCCAGTTAAAGGATTGAAGACATGGGCACATAACCAGCTACTTAACTAATTACGCCCCAGAAAGAGAGCTGCAGTAATCTGTGATGTCCAAGCTCTCAGTCGACTGAAACATGCAATAAAATACTACAGCTTCCCTCCTCACAAAAGTAAATCTGTTCCTGCAAGAAGGCTTGTTAGCAGCATCCATTTCAGGGGCATTGCAGCATCAACAGCCTGCCCTAAGAGGCAACTTAATTATCACACAAAGGATAATCAATAAGAGGGATCACGATGAGTTATTTCACCAAACTCAAGAATTTGAAGACTCTCCAGGAAAAGAGGTAGAGCATAAGACAGGTTGTCCCTGACTAGCTACACCAGAGCTACCCTGATGCTGTCAGATGCAGCACTGTGCTTTTTGCACTTCTAGTGCAGCAGTGAAGATCTCAGATGCTATCAGCTTGGAAAATCATCTGGGGAGAAGGGAGAGCAAGTGCTTGAGCAGCAGAGTTCAATGAGGACAACAGGGAGGACGCATGCCTGGCTGGCAGCTGCTTTGGGAAGACAGGAGCTGCAGCAGTGAGCACCTGACCCTGAAGTGCCATCGGCAATAAGCTCCCACACACGTTTCATAAGACTCAAGTGCTTAATTGAGGCTAAGCAATTTGAACGTTCACCTTCTGAGATCTCCAGTAAGGGGTGAAATGCCACAGCGAATCTCATCTTTGCATAGAATAAGTAGATAAAGAATAGTAGCAGCCAGGTGCTCCACTTCATCAACTTGATTGCATTCTGCATATGAAACACAGTAAGTTCAAAACAGTAATTATAGAATAATACAGACGATAGAAGACTCAACTCCCGGAAGTGAAGGCAATTACAAGCAAAATTAGCTGGGAAAGAATTAATGGAAAAATGAGTGGATGATGGAGACATTTCACCAGATGTCACGAAAGTGACAAGACTGCTTTTAAAAAGTCTTGATTCAGAAAATAAGTAAAATTGGTCCAAATCTCAAATTACGTGAAAAGCGGGTGAGAGGAATTTGACAGAATTCAGTAATTCACAAGCCGGGAATTGTCTTAAAAGATGAAGGAGAACAACACACATCTCATCAGCCAAATCCATTAGCAGCCATAAGTACCTGAGCCAATAAGGCAGCAGTGAGGGCATTTGGTGCCTGTCAATAATTGCATTCTACCAAGCAAACATCTCCATCTGGGAGAAAGCCCAGGTAGCTGTGTCATCACTTGGACAGATGCATATTCAGCACGTCACCCAAAAAAAGGGACACAGCGAATTAAGTGAAATGGGAGAAGATGCTAATTAGGAAATCTAATCACTAGGAAGACTAAATAAATAAGCAAAAGGCATTAGGGACACTGGCAGAAGGCAGCAGAGGGAAAGCAGACTCCAAGGATGCAAACGTAGTGCATCCTGAAAAAAATAATCCCTATTAAATAAGTTTCATAGCAAAGAGAAACCTGCCCATTTGAAAAACATCATCAGTAAATGAAAAGTACATTTGATAGGGTGTGAAAAATGCCAGAGTGAACATCCAAGTCATTACAGAGGACTGAGATGATTGCAGTCTCTATGATTCTGCATGACATATGATGATTACACCTGAAGTACTACATGGTCAACACAGCAATTTCCAGTCCATTTCAGCGGAAGATATATAAGAATAATTATGTAATAATGCAGAATTACTGCTGAAGTCAACTGAGGCAGTCTGAATTTGTTCCGCCCAGCTAACCATCTCCCACCTGAGATAAAGTCCCGCAGCGTCACTCA
Source organism: Odontophorus gujanensis (assembly GCA_013399175.1). NCBI lineage: Eukaryota > Metazoa > Chordata > Aves > Galliformes > Odontophoridae > Odontophorus > Odontophorus gujanensis. Next base: position 363,446 of record VXAB01006674.1, on the reverse strand, counting down.
TGGTATTTCTGTCTCCACAGTCTGAATTATTAAGGTTGGAAAAGACCTCTAAGATCAATTCCAGCCATCAACCCATTGCCACCAAATTAAATAGACATTTTTCAGCACTGACTACGTTAGCTTTTCACTGGTCTTTGCTCTTGAAAATTACAGAAACAGTTGTTAGAAAGCAGTATCACTGCAGTCTGAGTTCACAAGCCATTAAACTGAAGCACTGTTCTCTGGCTGCACTTTAATTGCTAGGCAGGAAACATTTCAGGGCGCGGATTTAAATATTAACAGTCTTTTAAAGTGTATTCAAACACTAAAATATTTACAAGCAAGCAACATTTTAGAGTGCGCAGCACAGCGTTAAGAGACAAAACTCAGAGCCCTGCTATAGAGATGACCGCAGCAGAGGGAAGCATAGCTTTAACTAGTAAGCAGTGACTTTGCCTTATCTCCTCTTCAAGGCTTAGTGCAATGAACACAGGGCCAGCAGAAAGTGCCATGTTGACAAAGCCACATTTACAGAACAGCTCAAAACGCCTTAACCTTAAATACAGATAAACTCATATCCAGAAGAAGTATTTTGCATAATCCCTCATGACAGTACAACTTCCCATTGTTCACTCATCCCACATGATCCATCCTTGATCGAGTAGTGCTCTGGAACAAAACATAGCTGACAGCTTCTCTAGCCTTTAAACCAACGTATGCTATACCCTGATCCTATAAGACTAAGGTCATGTAGGTAAACTCCAGTCACATCTACTAGGAAGTGTCTGAGAACAGTCTCATCATTCACTTGTCCATGACAGAATTTTGTGTTAAACCCTGACTATGTCTCAGCATCATCCATTACTCTCAGGGAGTGGTGAGGCACTGGAATAGGTCGATCAAAGAAGCTGTGGTACTCCATCCCTGGAGGCACTCAAGGTCGAGTTGGATGGGGCTCTGGGCCCAGATTTGGTGGGGGGCACTCAGCCTACAGCAGGGAGGTTGAAACTGAGTGGGCTTTAAGGTCCCCTTCAAACTAAGCCATTCTGTGATTATTCAGAATGAGCAGCAAACAAGAACAAGTAACAATAGCTAGTTATATGTCCAACTATCAGTGACAATGGTAGCAGTACTTTTGATCAAAAGGACAAAAATCTGCAAGAATGGGAGTCACTTGCAGATAGTTAATTGCTGCAGCCATCAGTTAATCATGCACGTAAGAAACAAGAGGAGAAAAAAAAACACTATAGCAAACCCAAGTGTGTCACTGATGAGAAAAAACTGACACAAAATATCTGGATTACATAATCAAGAAAAGTGATTCCTGTATCAGAAAGACCCCTACTTACAGCAGCATCCCATTTCTGTAGGGAAGCAAAAGACATTGGGCTTAAGTCAGCAACATAAGCTATTTAGCAGTTTCTTCTCCACTGATTTTTGGTTGAGAGAGAGATCAGAGGAGTTTGTGTCCCAGATGTCCAATACCTCTACAGATATAAAATAAAGGTAGGCAGCACACACCCACATTACCTGGAAATATCCAGAATTAATTTGGACAGCACTTGTATTTAGTGGAATCAATTTGTTGCAATTACAAAAATAATAATAATTAAAAAAATAATAATTAATGGTGCCTACCCAGAAAGCTCCTTCCTTCCAAGAAGGAACCTGATAGCTCTGCCCTGCCTGACAAGGTTGTTCTGTCTCTCTACCTTCAGTCCTTTTCCTCCTATGCCTTCAGCCCAGGTGTCTCAAGGCTAAATGACCCTAACAAGCACTGCACGACAGGGCTGCATCAGCCCATGCCACATCTCCCTGTCCAGCTCCCCTGCCATCCATTCCTTGAGGTTTCCAGGTGAATGTACTACATAGGAGAGAACAATTTTTCTTCTGCTTTATCAACACTAAACAGTTGTAATGCAATTGCACTAATTCTAATCATCCTTCTGTTTATACTGTGTTGGCCTGTCATAGTGCAGAAATTAAACAATTAATGATAAAACAAATGAACCAAGTCCCAGCCTCCTTCCTTTGGGTGGAAGAGACCCAGAGCCACTCAAGCAGGACAGGTCCCTTCACTCCTCCTCAGCAGCAGAGCTGAAGGCAATGCAGGAAACACAGGCACCCACCTGAAGGATGCTGTTCGGTGCCCGTGGTGCTGCTGCAGTGCTCTGCTCCTGAGTCACGAGGGGAGAAATACATTTTTGCAAGTATACGAAACCTATTGAAGGTTCAAATACAGGAGGATCTGGGAATATCTGTCAAACAATCATTAAAATGATAAAATATTTAATAAAAACTTCTTATCTCCTGCAAAAACTAAATCTCTTTACCATGAAAGAAAAAGGAAATGATTGTATTACCACTGCAATAAGCAGCATTACAGATAACACCTCTGCACTCAAGAAGATTCACGCAATTGCGGGCTTTACAAAGAAAGCAAGCCCTGAAGGATAACAGCAGTCATGCTTGCTAGAATCATAAGAATTGCCAGCTACAAACATCCTATGACAAACTGCACTTGAAGCACTGCTTCAACAGTTCTGGCACAGGCAGCTATGGCACTGCACAGCCCTACAGCTCCCAGCTGTATGCAGACAACCAAAGCCCCACAGCTCAGCTGAGAGCTGCTTGCACTCACTCAGGGTGCAAACCTTTGTCCCATTAGCGTGACATACACACACACAACACACCAGCTAATGAGTCGTGAGGAATCCAGCCATCATGGTTACAAACAGCTCTCAGTAATACCGTGGCTCTCTAGCACACCCTGTCCCATGGATGAGTTTTGGAGAGGGAATGTTAGAAGGACTCAGAACAAGGCTGGAAATGGTATCAGAAGCATTGAAGTCTTCCTGTGCTGTACTTAAGACCCATGCCACTGAAAGCATTCTCTGCTCAAGGACTGCTTATGCTCTCCATACCCCAGTGATGCCATGATGAGGTGAACATCCTCAGAAGGTGCTTCACATCAGTCCAATACCTAACCATGCTGAGACACAGCATGGTCAGAAATACCTGGTTTTCCTAGCCCTGAGTATAGCAGGGAACACACAACACACATCAGTTTAATGTGACACCAGCCCTTTGCAAATGAGACCTCGCACACCGACAAGATGGAGATAACTGATGGAAACATGCAAAGCCACGTTCCACTCAAACAGCTGTGGAGCACTATCAGATCCATTTTGTTTGTGGGCGGACAGCCCCAGGAGATAACACATCTCACACAAGGGCAGCAGCAAGAGCTCAGCTCCACGTGTCTGTGCTCCCAGCCCCATCCACCACATGCATGGCAGATAGCACACACGCTATCATGCTCCAAGAATGCGCCCTCTCTGCAGGACTGGCTGTTTTCAAGTGGAGTTGCTTTTCTGAAGACACTTTTACATACCAAAAAACATTTTTTGCATATGATTCAGAAACATGCTATAGTAATAGCGGGGAGACAGAGAGTCTGCCCAGCTCTGCTCAGTTTTATCTCTACCAGCTGCTGCACAAAGCACAGGCAATTCAGGGATCATGGCAAAAGCATTTTTCTAAGCAGTCCTATGGTCTATGGAGAGGGACGGAAGTTTATTACCATCCATGACTCACTCCTCGTTGAAGCTTTTTCCTGGATGAACTGCGTTCTGCACTATTATGTTCCAGTAACAATAAATTAATAATAGGCGAGGGAATTCATAGTTTGCCTTGCAGAAATGTAACCAAAGCAAGGAAAATATGGAATATGCTATAGAGATTAAGAGAAATATTTCATTCCTTCCCCCTCCAGTGCCTGAGAATTACAGCCTTTCATAACAACTTTCAGTCTTTGTTTGTCACAAGACTTGTACGGACACAAAGCATTGAAAAGGAATTGTGTTTATACCAAATGTAACTTAAAAATAATTTTTCCTCAATCCATTCCTGCAGTAAGCACAGAAAATTTGCATTCCCCAGCACAGCTTAAAAGTCAAAAGGGATCTCAGGATATCTGGTGTCAATTTCTAACCCTACAAGCCTTCCCTGGCCTCACCCCCACTTCCACCTCAGCAACAAGCAGTGAGCAGAACCACTCTTCAAGACATTAGGTCTGCATTTGGTTACTGAGAAAAGGGAAATACCACACTTAAACCTACTGGCATCAACTAACAAGGTTCACATTTTGGGTGAGAAGGTGACTTCACATTTGCATTAAAAAACACGTTCATTCATCTGGACCCTATGTCACTGCTTTTGAATTTTCCTCTATACATTAGAATTACTTCACCATAAGGTTCTAAGCTTTTTGTGTGTTTTATTTTAAACCATACAGCAGAATATCTCCTAGTCTAGAAAAATAAAATCCATTTTAGCACCTGACTCATATTGATCCAACATGGAAACTAGAGATTTTCCTACTGCACTAAGAAGGAACTTCAAGCTCATCTCTGAGTTTGATACACATATCCGAGTATCAAAAACAAGGCTTTCCCCAGAACTTACTTGTTCTGTCTCTTCTTCCAGGTTGAATATTGGAAAAAACTTTTTCTCAGAAAAAGAAGTTAGATGGGGAATAGGCTGCCCAGAGAAGTGTTCAAGAACTACGGAGATGTGGCACTGAAAGCTGTAGTAAGTAGGTACGATGATCTAGATGATCTTAGTAGCCTTTTCCAACCTTAAGGATTCTATGATTCCATCCACAGCATTCATTCATTTGATAATCCATTCTACCAGAGTCCTAACACCACACCTATGCAGTCATGAGCACATCTATCCACGCACTTTCACACCTGTTAAAAAAAATCCCTATTCCACAGGCTCAGCCCTGGGGGTATCCATCCCCCAGGCTGCACCCACCATGGTTCCAAAGAGCATCTCCTGTTCAGTCCCTGCAGGAAGAGATACATCTACTTACTGCCACTGAGGTATGACACACAGCCTACTTACAGGAACAATCAAGATTCAGTCAAATCTTCAAAACATGCCAGATGTCAAGCTCTGTGTTTACAGAGAGGAAAGCAATCCAAAGGCATTTGTAATTATTGCTCTCTGCAAGTGGGAGTGTTAAAGGAAAAGGTGGGTGTAAAGGGGGATTAAACTCATGGTTCTGACTGTCAATTAAACGTGTTATGGAAGGCTTAAAAAAAGAGCAAATTTACAAAAGTTCATCCCACTCCTCTGAGTAAGCAGGCAGAAGTGAAAAGTATGGCTACTCCAAAATGCTGTGGGAGTGTGCAGCCTGAGCAGGACCAGGTGCTTCTGCTCCCAACATCACAACTCCATTCATTCGAAAAGGAATGTCAGCATGGCAAAAGAGCCCCTAACTAGAGCAAGAGAGGGGGAGTGGGTTCTTCTGAGTCTTCTCCAGGCTCCTGCCATGTAAACTTGGACCAACTCTTAAGCAGTAGGTGGAATTCAAATATGCACTTAACCACTTTGCTAAACAAGGATGGATTGCTGAACTAGATCCAGAATTTATAAAGCACCTTGAGCAAGAATACAAGTTATTACACTGATTCCTTGAAAAAGAAATGTTGTGTTAAAAGGAAATATTTCTTCATGCCAATGCACATTTCCATCACCTTAGAATCATTGTAAGGACTTTAAAACAGTCTGCAAGAAATTTCAGATGGCATGACAGAGCTTAACCCTCCATTTATGGAAATTTGGTTAGATGATCATGTAATGATGGATATCCACCTACAAAAGCGGTTCCATATTCCAACCTTATGAACAAATTCAATAGAGACAGTTGCAACGAAACCAAGCCTATTGATACTGCAAGTGCTCTTGGGATGACAGCACACAATTTGAGATCTGGACTTGTCATTACTGCTTTTGAACACACACACAAAAAATATTAGCTCCTCCACTGATGAATGCATATCCAAATATCATCTTATCTTAAGCATGCTTAGCATCTGTCATACCAAATATTAGCTTGTAATGCAGCTCCAGCAAACCAAACCAATAAAGGTGTAAAGCACTGGAAGACATAAGATAAAGCAACTCTGTCTCTAGCAGCTGCAGTGCAAAAAAGGGCTGGGATACCAACCACGAAGGGAGCAACATCACAGAAGAGTGTAAGGAAATAGCTCAAGGACAATACTTAACTTAAAAGTCAGATATAGAAACAAAATACACATGTTACCCTTATTTCTGCTTTTGTCAAAGGGAAACAGTAACCAGCCCTCCAAAGTCCAGAACATGTTTCAGGTGGGATATTAGGAAAAATTTCTTCTCAGAAAGAGTGGGGAGGCATTGGCACAGGCTGCTCAGGGAGGTGGTGGGGCCACTGTCCCCAGGGGTGTTCAAAAGCAATAGAGATGTGGCACTGAGGGACACACTCAGAAGCCATGGTAGAGATGGGTTGATGGTTGGACGAGACAATGATCCTGGAGGCCTTTTCCAATCCTAATGTTTCTGTGATTCTATGTCATAGCTGAAGCCGAGCCTAGCTGGCCAAAACCAAGCTCCCAGCACAAGCTCAGAAAACTAATTCCCCTTTTTGCTGAGGACCAAGGGAATTTCCTTCAGATCACAGAAACCTGTTAGTTTGAAAGGCTTACAAGGGTGCACCATCAGCAAACTACTGAAAAACTGATGCCAGCAGAAAACAAGAGCACAAATTAAGGAAAACATATCTTTCTTTTGCATTTCACATTCCTAGGCCCTTCAAATCACAACCCACTCCTGCCAGCTGTGCACAGCCTACACAGCACAGGAGAGAACTTGGCCCCACGGCCATGGCTGGTTCAGGTGCCCAGCACAGCCCTGCGGTGCAGCCTGACCCCCACCCGACCCCCAGGGCAGTGAGGGGTCCCCAACAGCCACATCAATACAATGCCTGCTATTCCAAATAAGGGAACTTGTTGCAAACTCCCCTAGAGCTGCCTTGTTCTGGCTGGTTTATGTTAGGGAGACAAGACTAAACAGACCTTCATATTTGCAGAATTAACCACTAAAAATGAAAAATTGGTTGTTTGTTTTCAGAGTGCAGATGAAGGAGAGTCCTGCAGCCTCTTTTGGAAACCACACCATAGCAAACCCAGCATCGGGTTATCTCGTTTGTCTTAAAAGCATTTGGGACAGATTCAGCAGGGAGTAACCACGTGCAAGTCCCAGGGAAGGGCCACCCCCAGCCCCACTGCAGTGTCACTGCCTCAATTTGCTGTTTGATGAGGACCAAGGCTAACATATGGCCCCACAGTTCCTCTTTCCTTCCAATTTCTGAATGCTGAATGGGCACTCAGTGCAGTGCTGAGTCCAGCCTAAACAACCTAAGCCTCAGCAGAGCTTATATATCCAGGCTCAGCCTCAGCGAGCTGAACTGCATGCAGACATCTGCCTACATCCACGCTGGCAGTGTAGGGTGCCATGTGGCCAACCCTTCGCTTCTCCCATCTCTGAACAGCCACAGGCTGTTTACTCAAACCTGGTAAGCAAGATAAGCCTCAGCGTGGCAAAGAAACACAGAAAACAGACACGTTGCCAGGACTACAACATTTATTTAGTAGCACAATTTCCATATGGTACTTGTGGTTAAACAAAAAGAGGCGGGGGTTAAAAGAGAAACAAGGAGAGGTCCTACAAGTCCAGCAGAACCCCATCACTCACCAACAACTTGGGGAAACTCCATCCCCAGCTACTCCTGCATAAAATTCCATCAACCCCATTAATTGGGTATTCCATCAAAATTAGGCTATAGAGAAGCTATCCAAAACCTTTAGTGAGTTTAATGGCATTAATGGCACAGGCAAGGCTGTGAGCACAGCTACTTAGCTGGCTACAAACCAGACTCCTGTGCTGCCAAATTAGAATCAGAAACATAGATCGGAAGGATGTTTTTTCCCATTCTAGCTGCACAGGCACTGATATGGGCAGACTGACACAGGACTACAGTAAAAAAAATATATAATTAATTAATTCTAACCAACCTCTTCCCAGGAAGTTTCCCATGGTAACATAAGATCATAGAATCATTAAGGTTGGAAAAGAGCACCAAGGCCATCAAGTCCAACCATCAACCCATCACAGTCAAGTATTCCCACAGATTCTCCCCTTTTGTACTTCATGCTGCTTGGTCTGGTCAGGAATTGAGCAAACTATTGAAAATCATTCACATTTGGTGTTATGAACACTCAGCTTCACGAGAAACAACTGACAATAACAGGTTTGAAAAGAGTTAACAGAAAGCACAAAGCACAGGCTGGGATTACCCATCTGTCCCTGCCAGGAACTTGTTTTCTCCTCTGAATTATATTTGTATGAGGCAGGATCTAATCTAAATGCAGAGGTTAGTCTAGATTGGTGCTTGCTTTTACTGGAATTAAATTTTAAAGGTCAAAAGTTGCACTTTGCTGTAAGGCTAGAGAAGCATCATGGACAGATGGCATGAATTTAGTTACACCTGCAGCTCTTACAGCAGTTCTTGGTTCAAAATGGATAGAGACCTCACGTCCAAAATACCATCACACAAAACATGGAGCGGGATCAGTTTGCTGCTGCATAATCTCCAAGGAGTACATGAATAGTTAATTCAAAGTAACACTATCCTGACCCAGCCTACTCAAGTGTCAGGCTCTAGGGCATCTGAATGCAAGCAAAACATGATTACAATACAGATGTCCAGTCTCCTGAAATACAGGTGAGCATCAGGCTAATTTCCGACTCCTGTTGCTTTAGGTTGATCAGTACCCACTGAATTTTGCATTTGGCAGAGGAGGTAAAAATACAGTTCTTCAGAGGGATGCTGACTGCTTCTACGAGTACTGCAGAGGAACACCACCACCTCTGAGCTGCCTCCCACTGGAGAAGCAAAGCTCCAGTTCCTTCATTTTACAAGCATATCTCGTTAGCATCTTATTCACATGAAGAGTACTAACTATTAAAAGGTTCTGCAAGGCAACGAAGTTGTAGCTTCAGGAACAGCTTAAGACAATGCTAAACACACTGAGTGTGAACCAAACCTCCTTGGCTGCTTGGGGGAGCAAACATCTTCCTACACATTCTGCAGCCTTCATCAGGATGCAGCCAGGGGGCCGCTTGCAGGGGTGTCAGCGCTCACGGGAGCGAATGTAATCACAGCCAGACAACACGCACCCCTGCGTGTGCAGCAACAGTGACAGCTGGCGGACATGAGGAGACAGCCCCACATATCACCAGACCTGCTGTATGCCCCCCTGCTCTGGATGGTCTCAGCTGAACCAGAGCCACAGCACACACGCTGAACCCAGGAGCTGTCACACAGTCAACACGTTATTTACCACCTCTGTTTGTTTGCCACCCCTCCTGCTGCCTGTGAGCATTTGCACATTTTCTTTGTGGGAAAGAGAATGGGATGTTTAAGGTGCAAAGTCTAGCTTAGTAAACTTCAAACTCCCAGCTCTGGCCTCACACTGTAGAAGGGAAAGTGAGTGGTGAGCAATAGGATGGTGGGTTGATGGTCGGACTACGTGATCTTAGTGGTCATTTCCAACCTTAACAATTCTATGAGCAAGGTGATATCAAGAAAGTCACCAATAGTGCTGGACACATGGGTCTGATGTCTGGAAAAGCCCAAAGGCAAGAAGCACGTCTGGCCAGACAGCAGGGATATGGGGACCAGAGATCACAGTCATTCCAAGTAGGACCTAAAACATGCTTCTGCTGGGAAGTGCTTTCTGAAGTTGTCTATTATTTCCTCTCTCACACCAAGTAGGGCACAGGCTGTACTTTTTTTGCTTCTGATTCACAAATATTAAATCCCCTCTTCCCACTATTGGTGACTCAGAAAAATGACTCATTCACCTCTAGATAGTATTATTTCCCTCACATCTGAAAAAAAAAAA
>VXAB01006674.1:232930-353613 GCA_013399175.1 Odontophorus gujanensis | reverse complement strand
AAAAAAAATTACTTTTTCTTCCTATTCATCAACCGTTGCTTACAATACAAAGATTAAAACAATTAATCCCAGACTCCAGACACCAGCTCAGTGCTCTGGCTGCTGCATGAAGTCAGCAGTAGGCAGTAAAGAGCTGTGTCCAGCTCCAGCCATGTCACTCCCCACTAGAGGCTGCTGAAGGGAAAGCAACAGCAGCTCTGCTCCACGCTGAGTGGCCCTGAGCTCTTAGATGGACCTCTAGAAACTGGAGAAGAAAGAGGACGAAGATGTTTGTAACAGCAATAAAATGCTAAAGGCAGGGCAGCACATCAGCCTCCTCAGATAACAATGCAGGGCTTTTCAGCTACAGGCCTCAGTTTTTCAGACATTAGCTAGGAAGACTCAAATCCCTGCAGGGTTAGCACAGGTTCTGTCTTCACACCACCACTGGGCTCTCAGGATGGTGAAGATTTACTATACATAACCTCCAGTGAGCAAACTACCAGACCAGAGTAATCTCTTCCTTTCAAAGTCCATTAATTTCTCTACTATAGAAAAACTCTTCCAAGACTAAAATCAGTAAGTCTGATGTTACAAAGGTCTGTGGCCTCTCTGACACAGTGATGTCTCAGAGTTTACCTGCTAAACACATCGAGTCTTCCTCTTTTATTTCATTCTCACTGTATTCCCAGTGAACACAAATAGCCTTCCTCCTTCATGTTTGCACCTATCAAATAAAATATAGGCAAATCTACTTATTTAGTCTTTGCTGGGTACTCAGTCAGCTCTTCTAATCTTAGTTCTTTAAGATATCTCTTTAATCTCATAGACAACCATATACCTTTTTTGTTTTTCAGAATGTCTAAGTCAGTCTTTCCAGTAACCAGGTGCCCAAAATTCAATATATGAGACTAAGGACAACCAACTGTGAAAGAGCATCAAATCACTGCACAACAACGGATGTGCTATGGACTCGAGCCACGCAGCTCAAAGTGACAGAGAGACAAAGTAATGGTTGTGGAATAGCAAGAGAAAGCAGGAGGAACAGTGATTCCAACAGGAGACCAGTCTTCAGGGAATTCAAGCATTAGCTTGTAGCCAAAGACAGCTGTGAAGTCACTCCCTCTGATTGCACTCAGTAAAGCAATTCATCAGGACATGCACCAGAACAGCTGAAGACGAATAATAGCCACAGCCCCAGGCACAAAGCTGCAGCACATCTATACAGATAGATTTCACTGCTATCTGAAAGAACCAACACTCTCAGGGCCAACATCAGCCACTGCTATTTCCAAGCACAGTTGCGCCTGTGGTTTCATTATTCCAACCTACTTTTAAGTTGTAGATTGACAGCAGTACTCCAGTTTCAGAACACTAAATATCAACAAGCGGTTGCATTGTGATAAGCAATGAACGGGTGAAGTCTTTTCACAATAATAAGGGAAAAAGAGGTACAAAGAAAATAAAGATGTGTTTCCAACAACACACATCTGATTAGTAACAGCTCAGAGAAAAATATTCCCCCACTGAAAAACAGCTACCACTTTCCCTGGTATCCTAAATTTAGATGCTGATTTTTATCACCCAGGATCATATGATTTATTAGTGAGTCAGTACAATTGGTACCCAACAGCAGGCCAGTTGGCACTCCAGGAAAACTCATAGCTAGGTCCAAACTCAGAGGCTCAACCTCATCTCTGCTCACAAACTTGGATGACATCCCAGCCAAAGAGACAATATACCAGCGGGCATCAGCAGAGAAGCTCCAAGCAAACTTAAGCAGAATTATTGGCCATTAAAGAGAGTCTGTAGAGTTCATCCTCTGTTATCATATGGAAGCATAAACCTGACTCCAGAGCTTGGGGAAAGAGAAAGAACAACATAATACTGAAAAGTCATTAACATTAAGTATGCCCAGTGGCTTTCCTCTCCAGAAGATTGAGTCACAACTCTGAGATATTCACAACTGCAGATTTCATGAAGACATAAGTCTGTGATACAGAGCTGGTTACTACCTTTTCACTTCTAGGCTCCAAAAGTGCTGCCAGAGAGCATTATTTTTAATAAATATAAAATATCTCTGGATAAAGTTTCCAAGGAAGCTGCCAAATATAGCAAAGGCTTGCACTTTCCCTTTCCAACGCTTTCTTAGAAAGCTGGAAATAACATTACCTTACTAAAGTAGCTACTCTAATTAATTCTCTTTTGCTTTAAAAACAACAGCCAGAAAGAAAGAAAAACAAACTTGAACTTCTGGGCACTTAAAGCTGTTTCTATTGATGCAGTGCAAAATAAAGGCTGACAGACCAGTCACACAACTATGTAGAAGACCTCTGCAAGACTGATGAACAACTTTAAAGACAGAACCTGTGCTCCCCAAGCCCTCCTTACTGCATCAGAACACACAGACCACAACTCTTAACTGCAGCCTCTAACTTACCATAAGATGAACTCCAACAACATCAGTTATTAGCACTTTGAAAGCCAGAGGCTGATCCTGTCCAAGTATTTTGTCACTCTCTGCTTTCAGACCAGCTAGAAAGGGTGAAGGAGAATGGGGTGACATTAATATGCAGATTGGAGGAGATGACTCAGCAGCCCCTTTCAGTCAATACCAATTAATTCCAACCAAAGCAAATTAATTCCAAGCTTTTAACGCCAGAAAGTGAGCCAGGAGAAAAGCACAGGAAAGCACAGCAACGATTAGTGGTCATTCCACCTGGGTAAATGCAAGACCTTTCAATCACCACGCCATGCTTAATGAGGTTTATCACCTGTCTCTGACACCTCTTGGTCACTAAGTAAGAAAAAGCACACAATCCATGCTGCTGCCCTGGATACCAGAAGTCTCTCAGCACCAGAAAATGCTATTAATGTAGGAAAAGAGAAACAGATTGCCTGGGTTGCTATTTCAGTCTTTCCTGAGAAAGAGAGAAACTAACCCCACACTACTTGAGGGAAGGAGACTGTTGCTTTCCATGTAGTGGGTGAAATGCACCAAGAACAAAGGAACGGGACATAGAAAAGGTACTTAAAGAGGGCTTAAATCAGACCCAAAGGTGTGCAGATGTGTGTTGGTCTCTGGGCCTGAGCGTACCCAATGACAGCACCTGCAAAGCTGACAAATGGCAGAAAGGAAACTTCTCTGCTATTGCATTTTTCTCTTCAAGATGGATACTATTTCTACATCAGACAAGCAAGGGCTGAACTGTCAGAGCTATTTTATTATTATTTACCAGAATGGTTATCAGCCAGATTTGTTCTATTAAATTCTTGCTTCACAGAATTACTCTAACACCCAGGAAAGGCACTACTAAGGAATGCTGGTATTTCCCAGCTTGTCTTTGCTCATTTCTTTGACAAGGCTCCTTCTGCACTGGCTGCCCTGCAGGACACTACAGAGGATAAGATCTACCCCAGGTCTCATCCTACAGGCTGGGGGCTGCTGGATTTCTGGCTCTTCTGAGCCAGGTTCCAGCTTTTCTTAGAATAATTCTGGTTGGAAAAAACCTCTAAGATCATCCAGTCCAACAGCCAAACCACCCCCACCAAAAATTTTATTTTTTCCAGCAACCATTTTGTTTCCTACAGATTAGTGCAAGTATGGTCATTCTTGGGAACATCCTGTTCTCAGGAACATCCTGTTTGCACAGAAAAGCAGAAGAGATGTCAGCAGGTGAACAATCTCCCCAGAATCTCACAAGAGCTCATCAGATCAATCTGATAAGTTGGTCAAATGACAAACCACAGTCTGAGTTCAAAGACACCTTCAGTCCTCTATGAAGCCCTCCAATGAAGTGTAACGTTCAGCAAAGGCATGGTATGATCCTTTCAAAAGAAATGGGGGAGAGGAAGTGGTAGCCTGCAGCAGACCCGATGTCAATCAGCTCAAACTGCCTCACTGAGTAACTAATTTAGGTGTAAATGCCAGCAGCAGGAGTCTGGAGCTGCCGGCTCCTTCCTGCCACTGGGTTCTGGCTAGAATGAGGCTACAACAACAGCAATGCAACTCTGTGTCTCTCCTTCTTTTATCTCTGTACATAGGCACAGCAAGGTGAATGCCTTGGTGTCTGCGTGGGAGAGCTGGGAACATCAAGCAGAGGGATTTATCTCCACTAAGCCCTGCTGTGCCTAGTAGACCATGTCATCTTCCATTAAAAAGCAGATTTCTGCAGTGTTAGAATTACATTCTCCTACAGAGACTGCTGCAAAGGAGATGATGAAAACAGAAAGTACCCAGCCCTTCAGGACTGCCCCAGCACCACATGTCTAAGTTTGGTGCATGAAGCTGTGAGCCAGTTCCTCACCCTTCACCTGCACATAGTAGGTCTGGCTTTCCCCCAGAACACACATAAAAGCAGCAAGAAAACCACCCAGGACAACACGTTGCTGGCTATGGAGGCTTATCCACTAGCCAAAAGCATTGCTTAATTTAATATTTGTTTCCAGCCACACAGGGTTTCCTGAGGTTGGATGGTGTTTAATGAAGCCATAGGGCAGTCAGCCATTCACCAAATGCCTCACAAAGTTTAAAAGATGTCTTAAAAAAAACCATTAAAACCAAAAACCAAAAGGCTTGTACCAAAGTAATACTGCAAACTATGCTTCCTATACATTCCCCACAGCCATCTTTTTTTCCACCTTTTCTGGGACACCACCACTTGCATGAACTTCAAAACTTGCGCAACTGTGGTTCTCAGCCATGCAGTGGCAACCCATTGCAGAAGCAATTCCAACGCTTGTTCCATAATCTAGTGAAACTTTCAATCCACAGGTGTCATCATTAGATTAAGTGACGCTTCCATCCATCCCAAAGGCCCTCCATCAACTGCAGCAAATTCATGAAACGTATCCAGAATCATAGAAACAGTAATATTTGAAAGACCACTAAGATCATTCACAGTTCAACCATCAACCCAAACCCACAATGCCCACTAACCATGCTCCTCAGTGCCACATCTCCAGCCTTCTTTAACATATTCGGGGACAGTGACTCCACCACCTCCCTGGGCAGAAGAGCTTTGCTGTCACATGTCCCCAGTGCAACAACTGCAGTTACTGAAATGGAATTGGTCCCACTAGACTTGGGCAGGTTGGTCTTACCACACGAGATTATAGTGGGAAACAGCTTTGGGCAAGAACTTGAGTACACTGAAAAAACATTATCCAAACTACACTTCTGTATTCACAGGCTCATGCTCACATCCATCAGGCACAGGCTGATCATGGAGGTCATGGAGTCACTGTTCCTGGAGGTGTTAAGGAAACGTGGAGACGTGGCGCTGAGGGATGTGATTAGTGTGCATGGTGGGGATGGATTGGGGTTGGGTTGGATTATCTTGGAGGTCTTTTCCAACCTTCATGATTCTATGATCTGCCATCAGCCCACGGTGGTCATTTAGGAAAGTGATATTAGAAGTGTGCTAGGACCAGCAGCAACACTCTCCCAGGGTCATTAGGAATTTTAACCACCATAGGTACATGAGGATCACTCCCACTATTTCTCTCCTTTCTCTGGAAGGTGCCACCAAGCTGTGGAAGGATATAAAGACAGAGCAGGTCCTGCTGAAAAATGAGCCCTGCTCCACCTGGTGCTATTCAGTTTGCTTCCCAGTTAAGTACAGCCCACCCTGACCCAGCTTAAAGGCCACAGCACAAACGCCACAGCTGCAGATGCCTGCGATGTTGATTCAGAGTAACCTTGAACAGGGAGTGACTCAATGCAAGAGATTCTGATTTTTTAAAAGGATAATTCACTGTATCTGCTCAGCTAAACAGAGAGCCCTGTGTCATAATAAAGCTGTCATGATGTTCGGGAAATATGGTCTCACTGGAGGAACACACTGTAATTTTATATCCAGCTATTTAAGAAGATGAGGCCAAGCCCTGAGTGACAGGCACTCTGATGAAACAACACATGAATTAAACATAATTATACTAGAAAAACAGTAAAACAGAACTAATCATCAAGGCCCCCGTGTTGTGCTGCGAGCAGTGACATTTGCATTGGCACAGGACACTGCCATCCTGCTCCAGATCCTCCATGAATACCACTAATCAAACTGTCACCATGCAGCCGGAGTGAGGAGTTGTTCTGCAGGAGGAGAGGTCCCCATCCCACTGGTTCCCTCCTGCCCATGTCAGCAGAGGTATTCTCTACCCATCCTCCCTGCTGAAGATGCTGCATGAGCATGTCTGCCAAAAACCTCTCTCCATACACAACTGTCTCCCTATGCATGTTAAATCTAGAAAAGAGAATCCAGCTGGGTGTAGAAAAACTACTTTTTCTAGGTTTCTGCACAAGTTGGATCTCAGAGCTTTCCTTACATCAGCAGCAGACAACTGTACTACAGACTTCATCAAAGAGGGTTGGTAGCTGTCTTGAAAATGGCAGATGGAAGCATTAAATATTTATTGGACTGGAGCACATTGATTGCGGAAAATAACACTTTGCAAATTACTTCTGTGTAAGCAGTAATTAAACAGTCAGGCGCGGTCCAGTCCAGGTTCTGAGTAAGCTGCAACTCTTTTTGTAAAACATACGCATGAAAAATGCTAAAGTGAGACAAACTAACATTTCTCTACTGATTTCCATCTGCATTTGCTAAAATTGCTCTGCAATCATGAATTAAAATTAATTAAAACTTTGGAATGATTTTCCACATAAAATTGGAATGGAGGGAGCCCTCATAGCTGGCACACATGCTAAACTTGTGCTGAGCAGAGGCCAGTGATACACTGCTTTAAAAGACCAAAAGCTTTGGTGTCCCAATGTTCACACTGGTACTAAAGCTAAGACTGAACTGGGGTTAAGAGTGGGTCTGAACTGGTGCTTGTAGCAGGGGAAACAATAACAAAGTGTGATGCAGATATGTCCCTTGCAGGCTCCACGCTTCTTCCAGGAGCTGCAATTGTAAATGGCATACAGCTGCTGTTTGCCTCTCCAGTTCTCCAATGGGAACAAGTTTGCTCAAGAGATATCACAGTTTTATTCCCTTAAGCAGAATATTAATCTCCCACTTATGCTACTACACTAGCCATAATGAGATTCACACCACCTTTTCTTTAACACACCTTTCCAAAATCAAAATGTTGTAACTTTGTCTTAGAAGTAGTTGCAGGTCATCCTCCCAGTCACTGCCCACCGGCCCGAGTAACAGCAAGAGGACAAGAGCTAATGGCCTTAAG
The DNA here is from genome assembly GCA_013399175.1 of Odontophorus gujanensis. Classification (NCBI taxonomy): domain Eukaryota; kingdom Metazoa; phylum Chordata; class Aves; order Galliformes; family Odontophoridae; genus Odontophorus; species Odontophorus gujanensis. The sequence goes on along the minus strand of VXAB01006674.1, from coordinate 346,446 downwards.
TTGTGCCAAGGGAGGTTCATGCTGGACATTAGGAGAAATTTCTTCTTGGAAGGAGCGGTGAGGCACTGGAACAGGCTGACCAAGGAGGTGGAGGGGTCACCATCCCTGGAGGTATTCAAGACAAGGGTACACGTGGCACCCTTTCTGTACCTACACACTCAGGGCTACAGGATAGCAAGCATTTCCTATTCACCAAAGCAATAGTCGCAGCCTCACTCAGTGTAGGTGAATGGAGAACTCTGGATGCCATTCTGCCACCACTGCTCCTTCAGTACAGACAGCTATACACTGCATTTTATTACTATTGCTGGATTTTTTCCATACTCTGAGTAAATCACAGTTTTTGGACTTTCTCCCTTCCCCCAAAACGTATGTTATTTCAAAACACAGCAGAAATGAACACCTCCTACACCAGAGTGGAGGGCGTGCAAATCGGACTGTAGCTGTATGGCTGCGGAAGGGGATGCTGACAGCAGAGGAGCAGGGCCCTAGGTGCAGTGGTCTGGGTGCCCCATCCCTGGAGGGGCCCAAGGCCTGGTTGGATAGGGCCCCTAATCCAGAGGGTGGTACCCAGCACAGAGCAGGGGTGGAACTGGGCAGGCTTTAAGGTCCCTTCCAACCCAACTATGACTCTGTGGAACATGGATGTGCTGGCAGGGCTGAGCTCCTTTTATAGTGCACACACACATATGGGCTTATTCTGTTTGTTTTCTTTCTCCCATTACAAGGTGCAGATTGGTTTCACATCCCCAAGAGCTCCTATAGCTCGTGAGCATGCAGAAGAAGATGAGGAGAACAAGGCTGCCAAGGGACTTTAATGAGAACGGCTTCTGTACTCCTGGTGCGGTTAAAAGTCACATAATGAAACAGAAGCTGGTTTGTTTGTGTTTTAATGAGCTCTATTTATATTTGACTTTAACTATCCTCATTCATTTTCCCTGAATCAAACCTCTACTGCTGAAGTCTTCTGCATTGGGTTAATAAAGGGCAGCTATAATGTGATTTACTGCATACTTCCCAACACTAACGTACTCACAGGAGATGCCGACAGTTTACAGTAGCAACGCTCAAAGCTGAAGAATTGATAGCAAAATTGAACATAACTTCTCAGTTGCCTCACAGAAAGCTAAAATAATGCTCCAGAGTTGTCTGGAAGCATTTTTTCTTCCATGCCATTGTAACACAGAGGGATTGAGGCCGCTATTAAAGCTAGTTTTACAGTTTGCCAACTTTTACAGTTTGCCAACTGGAAGCGGGTGCCTTACTCCACAGACTTTGTCTGGCTGGTAGGGATACCTGAGTTATAAGGCATCAGAGAGAAAAAAAAACACTGATACCACACGTGAGCAAATACAGTGGATGTGACATCCTCAAGCTTTCTACCCTCAGTAGCTCAGAAACTACAGAATCAAATACCTCGCTCTCTGTATAGAGGATTAAAATAAAAAAATCAGTAGTCACAGAATTATAGCATCATCTAATCATTTGAGTTGGAAGAGACCCTTACAGCCATTTGGTCCAACTCCCCTGCAATGAACAAGGACACCTACAGCTCCATCACATGCTCAGAGCCCATCCAGCCTGACCTTGGGTATCTCCATCTACTTCTTCCCATCCTTAAAACAGAGAAAACACTGTTGATAAAATAACTGAAAAGCCCAAATGGAGGTTGTCTCCTTGGAGGAAGAAGTTTAGCCCCTATCTACATATTTAAGTTTTTAAACAATACCAGCCTCCTTCAAGAGGAGCAGCTGTGTAATTAAGCCAATTTGGGGATGAACAGTGTGATTCAAGAACCAAATACTATCTTAATTATATACATTAATATTCCACTAAGAAGATGCTTGTCAAAGAGATAATTCATGTTATTGCACAAGGAAGGCCACTAAAAATATAAAAATAACAGACAAGGGTGCCAGCAAGAGACACTGCCGATGCCTGCACATCCGTGAGAGAAGCTCCAGCTGCAGAGAAAGAGTACACAAGAGCTAATAAACCCATCTGAGCAAGCAGAGGGCTGCCAAAAGTCATCTGCTGTCAGAGGTGAACGCTGAATAAGAGACGTCTGTGTCCAAGCCAGAGTCACCCCGCAGCGCCCTGGCTGCTCAGGAGAAAGTTTTGGCTGCAATCTCTTCTGATCGGTTTTTTAGGAAAGGAAAAGAGAAAGTAGTAGATTCATAGAAGTGGAGACAGTAATCAGACAAGGGGGAACAGCTTTAAACTAAGAGAGGGAAATTTAGGTTAGATGTTAGGAGGAAATACTGTAGTCAGAAGGAAGTAAGGACCTGGCACCGCCGCCCAGAGCTGTGGGTGCCCCAGCCCTGCAAATGTTCAAGGCCAGGTTGGATGGGGCCCTGGACCCTATCTAGGTGTCGGCAACCCTGTCCATGTCGGGGGGGTGGAATTAGGCAATCTTTAAGGTCCCTTCCAACCCGAGCCTTTCTATGATTCTGTATGGTAAGTCAGGGCTGGGGGCCAGAACAGAGAAGGGTCTCATGCGGGATCAGGCACTTGAGTGCCTCTCTATAGCATACAAATGGTCACCACATCACCTGCTCCTGAAGGAGTCACCAGTTATTCACTGCAAGACTATGATCTACATCTTGGCTCTATCTTCCCCACCTATTTTTGACTTGGAGACCCCAAAGCGCCATGAGAGACCAAGACATGTGGTAGCAAGGCTGTTATGCTGCACAGATACTGGAGCAACATCTTATCTTAGGGCTGGAACAGCATCCCAGCATCCAAACAACTCCCCAGTGCCAATTTAACCTCTAGGAGATATAAGAAACACTCCTCCCACCCAGCCCAGAAGTTTCACTTGCTTGTGTATGACACCCTCAGGCAAAGCGTTGCTTTATACCTCTTGCAGCTTGTCACGCACCAGGCTGACATCCCCAGCTCCTCATCCTGGGAAAGGGGAGACTCGAGGGCCCCCATCTCACAAACAAACACTTCATTGTTAATCATCTGAGGGCCAAGGTCTCATTAATTAGCACTGACATTTAGAACAGAGGCCACGAGATAAGGGTGATATGAAGATGGATGGATTCCAAGAGGATCTGGGAGAGAGAAAAAAGGCTGTGAGGGATGTGGTTTTAATTTTATTTAGAGTTCTCCTTATAAAGAGAGGCTATTGACATTTGAATTCCCTTTTACATCAAAAGAGAAAAAGTTGCAGTCAGCCTGTTGACATGTATCTAAGTTGCAAGATGCTACATGCTGTCAGCACGAAGAAAGGACCTTGGACTGGCAGGTCTAGAGTCCCTGGGCTTGTGCTTGGAGCCAGAAATCACTGTTCCGTATGTTCTTGGCTGCAAGGCTCTGGATTAGCTTTCATAGAACCACTGAAACGTCTGAGTTTGAAGGGACCCTTAAAGCCATCTGGTCCAACTCCCCTGCAGTGAACAAGGGACACCTACAGCTCCATCAGGTGCTCAGAGCCCCACCTAGCCTGACCTTGAGTGTCCCCTAGGACAGAGCATCCACCACCTCTTTAGGCCGGTGCCTCATCACTCTTATCCTAAAAACTTTCTCCTTATATAAACTTCAATGTCCCCTTTTCTAATTTGAAACCATTTCCCCTAGTCCTATCACAACAGACTCTGCTAAATAGTATGTCCCTTTCAAAAAAAAAAAAATGCACAAGTCCACCACATGTCTGCCTCTACTGAAGCAGGACAAGCTCATGATAAAATAAAACCATCTGCTGCTACAGGCTTCCATCCCTAACCAGAATCTTCCAATGCCCTCATGGACTTGGCACCATTCACCACCATCTTTCATGTGCTCCAGCTGACATTACCATGCATTCAGATTCCTTGGATTAGATCCTCAGGCATCAAACAATGGAATTAAAACAAAGAGCAATGTAGAAAAAAAAGCATTGGGAGATCTTTTGTATGCTTTCTGATTTTTGAGCCATTAGGTCATATTCCTTTTGTACTTTGCAGATTTTATACGTAAAAGAGAAGTATACAGAATTGGAGGAGTGGAGGTTAAACGAGAGTTAGCATTCTCAAGTAAGCCCTGCAGTTTCTCTTCAAGGAAAAAAAAAAAAAAACACCCACAAATCAATTATGAGAGCTGGAAAAGGTGTCTCTATTCATGACTCTTTCTATACGACACTGCCAACAGCAGAAGCAACTGCCCTGTCTCTGAGCAATAAGTAACCCCATTTGTCACCTTCATCCCTACTACACTGCTGCTTCCCAGAAAAAGGTCTTCAATACTCAAAGGAACACAGATCTAGTTTTGAAACAGCTCTTGTACATGATCCTGGCCCAGAAGCACCACTAATCATGATGCCTGGGACTACAGAAAGGTACAGGACAAGAGCATGTCTCTCCTCCTGATGTGCTTCTATGTTTGTAACCAGCACTTATCTAATGCCACTTAGGAAGTGTTACCAAGGAGACTATTTGCATCCTGCACGATGTTGCTAAAGCAACACTGCTAAATTAGATGCAGAGCTCCTAGCCTTCACCCAGTGTATTTGCATTGCTATGAAAATTAAATAGTCATAGGCTTAAAATATATTTGGGTCGTTCACTCAGACAAGCACCTGAAAATAGTCCCATTGCAGGAGCAACGGAGTTCCCCCTTAAATCTAGCACATCTAGGGTTCATTCTGTACAGGTATTTCTGCCTTGTGTGTCAATGTGACCTGCAGGCAAAGCAAGCCATCTTTGTACTATAACCTTCCCACACAGGACATGCTTTGGCTTTTATTTGAACGCATTTGGAGATTTTCACTGTCACAAATAATTACAGCATTGCATTATTTGATGGAGCATAGCAGAAGGCAATTTGTAAGGAGCAGATACGTATTAATATCTGAGGCACAAGATGGCTTAGAGGCACTGGAAATGGGACAACTTGCCTGGAGTTTATGGATCGGCTGTTCAGCCTCACCCCAAGTCTTGGTTCAGCTGTCAGTTGTCACCATTTATGGTTTAATGGGCAATAGTGGTGGTAGGTGGAGGGAGAGAGAGCAAAAGGAACCAGAAGATGTGTTTGCAATGGTTTTCAAGGCAAATAACAGCTCCTCTAGAGTCTGGACACGTATCAACATGCTAAACAACATACTTAAGATAATTCTTCCCTTATTTCAACTGCCAGGAACCTCACAGCAAAATTTACACTTGCTTACTAATATATATTTATTGTATATGCACAATTGCATAACTTACTTTCCCTGGAGATGTTCAAGAAACATGTAGATGCTGCACTGAGGGACATGGATATTGGGAAATACTGGTGGTAGGTAGATGATTGCACTGGGTGATCTTAGAGGTCTTTTCCAACTTCAGTCATGTTATGATACTATAATTGCATTATTCACGATTCCAAGCATGTCACAAAGGAAGACACAAGGCTCTCCAAACTCAGCTCAAGTATTCTGGTGTAAATCTACAGCCATGTGTTATCCTTGTAGCTTTATATTCTGATGTCCAAAGTGTATTACTGAGAACAAGCATCCATAAAAATAAAATACTGTCCCACCAATACCTATCTGGAGCCCTCCATCACTATTTAATGCATTTATTCCCCAAATAACTCCAGCTTTTAACACTTTCTAATTTAACAGAAACTCAGGCAAGGACATAAATACTTGGCATCTGTCACTGAATTCAATCAACTCCCTGGATCAGAGCAAAAGCACCCTGCTCTGCTCTGCCTCAGCCGTAATACAGGTTGGGTGCTTCTTATTAATCAATCCTTAGCACCCAGAAGCACTACTAAAAACACACCTGGGAGCATTTTACTATATATAAAACCTCTGTTCCAGCAGCAAATTTGATCTGCCTGCAGAATCTAATCACGAGAAGGCAATTTTCCTTCCTGATGAACAGCTTGAGAGTGCCCATGCCCAGAAAGCTTCTCATCACTTATGCCTGGGAATTCAAGCTAAAATATCAGAATATGGGGTGGGGGGTTAGAAAAACCCAAATAATTTACTACCAACACTGGGTCTCCGTTGAACCAGGCAGAATCAGGAACGTCCTCTGGTTCATTTGTTTTCAGTACTATTTAAGGATACCTTTCAGAGGACTGTAAGAGGCAGTGAGTCAGCAGAGCTGACTGTGATTGCCTCGGCTCAGCAGGATGCTGGGGGTGCTGTGGAGAAGAACACCTGCTGGCTGCCTCAGCGGGCTGGGGATGCAGGGAAGTCCTCGACTCCCAGCATCTCCCCAGGAGGCAAAACTGATGACATGAACTCTGTAGGAACTGATGGATGTAAGAACAGATGAATGCAGTCTTCCTGCCACTCAGTTGCGCAAATTATAAATGAATCATTTTACCTTCCTAGACATCAGTCTGTCTTAGGACAGAGGAAAAAGAGGATGGTCTGAGTCTCATGGGGCTAAAGTTTTACAACAGACATACTCCCTTCCACCTCCTCCCATGACCACAGCAAGGCTACATTACTTAATAAAGGTTGAGGAAGCAGTCCTCTATGGGAAAGGGTCATTCGCATCCATACACAAAGGCTGCAAAAGAGCATTTTTAACCCTTTCCCAGGACTCAGATCTCCTCACAGCCTTCAGGTAGTGATACAGGTACAGACAATGGAGGGCGCCAAGGAAGGGTCAGAACTGAGCACCTACATCCCCAGCAGAGAAAGGAGATGGGGAGGAGAGGAAGTGAACATCCTTTCCACCTGCACCTTCATCTTCATAATGCTCTGTATGTGAGCTAGCAGAGCTGGCATGAGGATGTTCTCACCACACCCTGAGAAATGCTGCTGGGCTCTGAATTACTGCTTCCCTCCTCCCAGCTCCTATGTGGCCTTATCTAAACTATGTCATAAATCTTCTGGGTTTTATCTGAACTCTCCTCCTGCTAGTGACATGCTGTACTCGTGAATAATGTTGTCTACATCTGAATTACAAGGGGCACAGCAATAAAGCTCCAACAGAAGCCAGGGAAGCAGTGGGAAAATAGCTAAAAGCTACACAGCACTGTTTCCCTATTTGTAATCTTCTGTCATAGTCTGAGTTGGAACATTAGATAACAAGACTATTTATAGTGGCATTGCCGGGTGTGTATCTCAAAACCTTTATTGTAAGACCATGGCAAGAATGAAATTTTAATTTTGCCTGCCACTTCCCCATGTCCCAGCTCTGTTTGCAGCATTTTTTTTTCTTTCACAATGGGGTTATTAATAATGGATGTAACATTAACATTTCTAAATTGAGAGTTTCCCCTTAGTCTCCGTTCCCACCCATCACTTGGTAATTTCTCCTCTTGGGCTTCACATTGGGATGACCATTCCCGCTCAGCCACCAATCACAAAGCACAGGCAACAGCACGCACAGCTCACCTCATGCATTGCAACACATCCCACCTGCAGGACCTCTCCACTTGAAACCTCAAACAGACTTTTACTCTCTCTGCTAAGCCCACTAATTCAGTCAATCCAATCTGGGAACAACTGCCCAAGGAATGCACCGTGCACCAGATTGTCCATACAGGACATTAATCATCCAGCATAGGTAATAACTTTCTGCCAAAATGAACACAGAACATAGAATCGTACAGATTAGAACCATCCACCTACCACCAGTATTACCCACAGAATCACGTCCTTTCGTCTCAAGCAGATGAGTAAAGCTCTGGGGTCTGTACTTATTGCTTAGCATCACAGCTCTAGAACTTTAAAAATAGAAGGTATTCATAGATTTTGTGTTGGTTGTTCTTTGTGTTTTTTTGTTTTAGTTGGTTTTTTTGGTCTTTATTTTATATCCCTTAACAGGTATAGAATTAAATTGTTGAAGTGTCTGGAACACAGGTTATTACAAGGAGCAGCTGAGGGAACTGAGATTGTTTAGTCTGGAGAAGAGAAGGCACAGGGGTGATCTTGTTGCTCCCTACAGCTGCCTGAAAAGAGGTTGTGGTAAGGTGGGGGTCAGCCTCTTATCCTGCATAACAGCAAGAAGGAATTCCGTGAAACTGCACTGGGGAGATTCAGGTTGGATAGTAGGAAAAATTTCTTCTCAGAAAGAGCAGTGATGCATTGGCACAGGCTGCCCAGAGGTGGTGGGGTAACCATCTCTGAGGGGGTAAGGTGGGGGTCAGCCTCTTATCCTGCATAACAGCAAGAAGGAATTCCCTGAAACTGCACTGGGGAGATTCAGGTTGGATAGTAGGAAAAATTTCTTCTCAGAAAGAGCAGTGATGCATTGGCACAGGCTGCCCAGAGGTGGTGGGGTAACCATCTCTGAGGGCATTCAAGAACCGTGGAGATGTGGCACTGAGGGACATGTGTTTAGCGGCCATGGTGGGGATGAGCTGCTAGTTGGTCTGGATAATCTTAGAGGTCTTTTCCAATCTTAATGATTCTATGAATCTATAAAGCATTCTTAAAAGATTCTGTGACTTTTCCAATTACTTGCATCCTGTCTTCTAAGGGGAGAAAATATTTCTGTGGGAAACCATCTCTTTTCTTCCTGCCCAGTAAATACTTGCTAAGGACAAACGATAACCATTTCTCATTGACAGAGTGATCCTGTGAGATATAAATATAGATATACTTATAAATGCAATCACACCAGTTGCTCAAGTGAGAGAAATGTAGAACAATACCAATACAACTAAATATTCATTTTGCACAGATACCACTCGAGGAGGAGATTTGAACTGAACTTCTGACAAAAAAAAAGTTGTAATCTGGACAGCAAATAAGCTCTGGCTCTACTGCTGCTCAGCTTATCTGACAGCACTGTCAGCAGCAAGTTAAGAGTCCAATACTGTCTTTACATTAGATGGTGCTGATGAGCAGCAGAGCACACAACATAGTCGCATCTCCATCCAAGTAGCAGTTAAAGGTAAATCAAGCAGAGCTTATGCCTAACAGAGGATAAAAGATGATCAGTGGTGTATTTAAATCATCTGTTGACATATGGGAAGTCAATGTGAATTAAAATGAATCAAGCATAACATAATCATGTTTCTTCTGACGGGGTCAGGGTGGGATCTCCAGCTTTCAAGTAAAATGAAGCCAGAGGGGTGTCCAGACAGGGGCTGTTCACAAAGACGTTCACACTCTCATTCAGCTCCTCAAGTAAGAAATGACTACCTCAAGAGTGCTCCTGATAAATTCCCCTGGGGGTAAAGGATCCCACATTTCCACCTCTGCTCAGCATTCCACTGAGCCTTGTGTCTCTTCAGAAGCCAGGCTTCTTACTTCATGCCTCAGTAGGACGAGATCTCTCCTCAACACATAACCCAAAATGCTTATGCAGGCCGGTTAGAAAATTCTATCCTGAAATGCTTTGATTTATTTGCCTTTTAGCAAGTTCTTTACACAGAGTATTTTCAATGACTATAAATATGTTTTTCAGATAAGAATTGTTTTCATTTGTTATAAAATGTAATGGATGAAAGCACTGAGACCTCTCTTATATAGAGAAAAACAGTTTACCAAATCCAATTCTACTACTACTAAAAAAAATGCCTTTTCGGGATCGGTGTGACTGTTGCTGAAAAGAAAAGCTCTCGGTGGTGCCATCTTTCCCTCAATGTTAGGAAATGAACCTATAACCTCTTCTCTAGCCTCTGTTTGAAAAAGAATGGAAACGCTCCAAACCTGCCAAACCTGACCCACTTGCTGGTCCCATCCAACAGATTGTCAAAGCATTTTGTTTGAAAACAAATACCACGTTTTCAATTACCCAAAGTGAATTGTTTTTTAAAGACATACCAGGAGTAGAAACATTGTCACTGGCCAATGGAGCCGTTCATCAGCTTTCTCCCTCTTCAATCATTCGCACAATTGCTTCCCAGCATACTCTCCTAGTTTGGTTAGCAAAATATACAGCAGTGGTTTCCCAAGTCAAATATAAAGTTTTAATTATACATGAAAGGTTTTCTCTGGTCCCCCTTCATGAGACAAGCCACAGGGAACACAACACTGAGAGCATGAACAAGGCAAATCTGTTCCAGGCAAAGGCAGACCTATGTCAGACAGAACACTTGCACCCATCCCACAGCCAGCCTACAGATCTGTCCCACCAGCATTTGTCCTGGACAGTTACAGAGCTCCCCATCCATTGGTCTGCCAAAAAGACTGTAATGCAACTGGAAAATTACATGCAAGTTGCCAGCTTTCTCTAGTCCCAGTGCTAGACAGCATGCGTGTTCTGGCCATACCAGTCAAGTGGTGAGTTCAACAGGCAGCAGGAAATCCCTGCCTATGCCTGTGCACATGTGTGTAAGCCCACACATGCAGGAACAGCTGGAAGTGTCAGTGTTAGCAGCACAAAACCCAAATACAGAATAAGAAGGAACAAAGGTAGGAGGGAGACTCTGCAAGAAATGCCAGACTTTAGAATTTATTTTGCCTAAGATCTTAGTATTAGTTTTCCAAAAAAAATGTTTATACAATGGACACTTGGCTTTTTTAAACCAACAAAAAAAATTGCACAGTAGTTTATCTCAGAGGCTGACTGAGAACTATTAACACGTATTTTCCAGATTTTTGCATAAAATAGCTCTGAGGTTTGACCCAGTGAGCTGAGAAACCTTCCCCATGCACCAGCAAAGACAAACCGAGGCTCTCTCCATTGTATGCACATAACACCACCATGGCATCCTCTACTTCATGATTTTAGAGCACAATCCTATTTTAATCCTGTCACTGGAAGGCCAGATAACCAATATTACAAACATGAACTAGAATCCTACATACAACTTGCTTTTACCAGCTAGAGATGCCAAAGAGTGATTGGAGATGAAAACCTGCCCTGGATGAATTTTAACTACAGAGATGCATCAACCTAGACTTTCAAATATGACCCACATGCCTACCCTCCTCCCCAGCTACACAGCCAGCAGTACCCTATGTAGCTAGGTTATGAGGCAGATCAGGTTTGTGTAAACATGTTGCAGTCACAGCAGAAGCTTGAAACTTACAGCATGGATATAGTTCAGTTAAAATTCACCTCCTGTCCACAAAACTACTTTGGGATTTATCAATTTGCAGCACAGCACAAGGCACCTGCACAGTGCTGTGATTAAAGTCAGAAATGACTTTGGGATTTGTTACTGACGGTGTGCAGGGTGCCATCAATCAGGTTAATCTCAGATCAGCCATAGATGGAGACCACAGGATGGAACTGCTACCCAAACATGGACACTGCAAACCCCACTCCTCAGAACAGTTCAGAACTGCATTCCTCTGGCATTCTAAAATTTCAAGGCTGCCTAAGCCAGAGAACACATGGATCCTCCCCTTGAAACAAGTAGCCACAGTGAAGTTACCTACCATAAACATAACAACATGTACTCATGTACTTGCCGTGGGCAACAATTTCAGCGATGCAGAAGTAGCTGGTTCCTGCAATTATCCTAGCAGCAGCAAGAACAGCTGCCAAATCTGAAATCTTCCAAGCCTCTGTGTTAGAGACCTTCCCCAGATATAGAGTTCTCCACAAAATCTAGCATTTCAGTAGTCTAGGAAGCAAAATAAAGTGAAGGCTACTTAGACCCTTGTCCCTTGGGGTGTCAAAATAAGCTAAAAGAAACTGCTTCCTCTTACTCCAAAAAGCCAACCTGTGCAAGAGCACCTTTATTGTTCAAAACTCCAGGCTGCAGGGGGCACAGACTCATACACGAGAGATGTGGTGGGAGTTCACACATGGACCTCACAGCAACCCCTGCTGTCTCCCAGATAAAGCCTGCATGTTCTGTTCTGTGCAGGACTCTGAGGCTGCCATGGAGATGAACTGCTCTGCATGTACCCAGGCAGGGATGCTCACAGCAAAGAGGATCCAGCTAGAAGCTGGCCAATGTCAGGAGCAGGCTGTATGCCTCCAGCTTTCACTGCAACCTCTGAACATCCCAGCTCCCTCTCTCACTGGTATGGAGAAATTCTGAATTCTCAGCTCAGCATTGTCATTATCAGCTGAATATGGGTAGTCTTAGGAAGTCCATATAAGCAGGGTGAATGTGAGGTCTTTGTATGTAGCAAAATTCAAAGAATTTCTCCTTCGTGACTTCCTCCAATCTCCTGTAGAATTGGACTCATCTTTGCACTTCGACATCTACTATTAATGAGCTCTGAGAGCTGCTAGCCACTGTAGATAGTTACAACCTCTCTGTTCAAAGGGACCTGGAATCTACAAGCTCCACTGGATGTCCTTCTAGTTCTTGTACTGGAAGAGACAGTGAAGAGTGGAGCTCTGTCCATTCTCTGTGTGCCAATTGTGACTTTTAGACCTCTGTCATTTACCACCCCTCTGCATCAGAGGTTAGAGTTCAGGCTTATTCCATCATTTCCTACATTAAACTATTTCTGACCTTTCATTAACCACCCTTGTTGCCCTCCTCTTTTTGATTCTCCTTTATCTTTTTTTGTAGATGGTGAAAGGTGAAGAACCAGAACTAGATACAAGTTGTATACATCTGAGTCTATTTGTGGTCTCTATTTCTATTTGGCTTCCCTTATTATTTCTAATATTATATTTGCTTTTTTAACTGCTACTGAGACTTGGACTAATATTTTCAACTCAATAGTCTGTTTTGGTTTCTAGGTCTTCCCTTGGGAAATGTTGATAGCAAAGCACCACATGATTTCCTGTGAAATTTCTGACAAGCTGCACCATTACCTGCTTCACCAGCAGGCTCCTCTACCTTATGAGAAAGAGAACTGGAAAGAAAAGTAACATCAATAAATTGCTGCATTTCAAACACCAGGCAATTTTAGGCAGTTTAAATGCAATAAATCAAGGATCAGCAAAATTGGGAAAGAACAGAGTGCTTGGGAAAAGGTCATATAAGCCTGAGAACCAGAGCCAGGCCAACTCTTCCACCTACCACCCAGGCATGCCAGTGGTCAGGGGGAAATGCACAACCCAAGGCAAAACAAAAGCAGAAGGGCAGGAAGCTGAAACTGCAAACCTTCTGACTTCCTAAGGCTGAAAGAAAGGACTAATTATGACAGCAATGGAGCTGAGGCAAACCCATGGCATTGCTACCAGCATTCTCCCAGTGCCGTGCTTGCACCCCAACGTCTAGTCCCCATGTTCATCATCTGCTCATGTCCTTCTATTCCCCACTTGGTTTTATCTTGCAAATGCAAGAAACAGAGCTGGCAGTGCAATATTCTTTCCTGTCAACAACACATAATTATTGGAATGAGTACACCAGGCAGATCACTATCTTCTGCATTTATTTCAGAGACTCATAAAATACCAGCAGAAGGAGAAAAATGTCTGACTTATTTATGTGTTAGTGAAACATGTAACATTCAGATCAGCAAGAGCAAAAATGCAGGCTAAAACTACATAAGCCCATAAGGCATATCATAATGACTGGCATCCCCACGGGCCAGGACTGTCCCACCAAGGCACCAGCCTGCTTCAGCAGGGAACTCCAGAGACACAAACCTTAGAGATCACCCAGGCACATGAATTAGAGTTATCTGAGCAGCACAGACAGAGCAGTTTTCCGGCAGGGACCACAGAAGCACCCAGCCCAGCATGACTCAGATCTCCACAGAAGCCTCCAGATGCCACTGCCATGCAAATAATGGAGAAGAACCCATGAGTAATCAGCCAATGCTGAGAAGAGTGCCTCTGACTACCTCGGGCTGTCTCGACTGTAGTGCATGCATTCTTTTGCATAAAAATCACAGGTGCATTAACCCATGAGAAAAATGATAGGAAGGAATCCCACAGGCTGTCACTCATCACAGAGAGCAGGCTTCTGAGGCAAGAGGAGGCTCGGGAAAGAGCAGAAAACCCACCTGGCTGGCTGGAGGAGGGGACTGAAGAGAGGAGACAGTAATGCTTCTTACGTTCTATGATGTAATATTGATCTGCAGTCCACAGAACTGGCTAAGCCTTACAGCTGAGGACACGGAGGACCAGCGAGGATATAAAAGCCCCTTCCCCACAGAACCCAAGAGGTGGAATTGAGGTCTACTCCTCACCTCTGGCCCAAAAAAACAGCAAAAAGGCATTCCTAGTATCCTGGAACAGCAACACCACACCCAGAGAGGGTATGCAGTCCACACTCCGCATGCTGTGCCAAACAGCCACACACACCTTGTTTGGTGGCAGTCACAAACAACACTTCGGAGAGGGTGGAGAGCAAGTATTTGCTGGAGTTTATCAGTCTATATCATAAGGAGACCGTTACCAGATAATCACAGTCTTTTGCTCATTAAGAAAGCACACAACGGATCACTTTGTCACCCCAAGGAAACAGCTACACCTGCATTACAGGAAGTGAAGAATTCATGAAAATGCTGACAGTAATCTCACTTCAGTCTAATCATTACACCATCAAACAAAGACCTCCTTCCAGCCACTGGCTGTTAACTTTAAGGTTAACACCTGCTCAGGGCTGTGGCATCCAAAGAGCTGAAGTCCTGGATGTTTCCAGTTCCACTGACCTTAGTTTTCACTGTCTCCACACTGGCCTCCCATCCCTGGAGCTGCCCAAGGGCCCTGACCTGGTTGGGGGCACTCAGCCCACAGCAGGGGGTTGGAACTGAGTGGGCTTTAAGGTCCCTTCCAACCCAACCACAATGTGATTCTATGATTAAAGCCCACGGGTACAACAGTGACAGTAGCACCAAGGGTGACTGAGAGCTTTGGAAGGGGTTCTAAAGTCCTTGCATCCAGTGGTTTCTAAAGAGAAAAAATGCAAAGCCCTTTTATAAAGGGGTGGGCAGATCACATCTTAAATCATCACCCAGTGCTGAAAGCAGCTGTAAATTGATCAGCCTGGAGATCCAGATTTAATATCTGAGTTATGCCTTCAGTACCACCAAAAGCATCACATGGCCTTCAGAAGACCTGCTCGACTAAAGATAAACGTTTTTAAGGAGAACAAGCAGGAAAGGAAAGGTATAATAACTTCAAGTGCACGCAAGAAGCAGATCTACTTGGTATGGAGGTTTTCTTATACAGCAGAGATGAACTCGTAGGGCAGAAGCTGACTTTACAGCTCCCGTAACATCACAGTGCAGCCACAGCTTCTTCAGCAAGAAGGACCGATCTCAGTCCTAGCACCAAGCAGGAGAGTGCTCTGTGGTGGCTGCATTACAAAGCCCTGAGTCCCTCGTGCAGAGCCAGGCACTGAGGGCAGAACCAGGGACCTTCAATTAAAATGCACATCACAAAATATTAAATGGCAGATTTGTAACACCACTGTGCGACATTTGTACTTTCACTGCTCTGCCTCCAGACCATTTTACAGGAACCTGTCAGATCCAATCAGACTTGTTTATTCTGCATTTAAATGTAGAACTTGAGGCAGTTTGGTTTCAAAAAAGACAGAAAAGGCACATATTGTCCCTGGCAGTTGCTTGGTTTTTACAACAAAGGCATCTTGCTTACTCTTCACTCAAAACTAACATGATTTCACTGTTCTGTTGCATTACTGATAGGAAATATTTCTACTTACTGCCTTGGCACAGGTAGGAATTTAATTAAAATGGAAATTAAAGGAAGAACAAGACAAACAAACGTGCCATTAGTCCTCCACACACCCTCCAGTGAGGTGATCCATACAGAGTGTCTCAGAAAGCTCACGTAAGCCACTGATAATGGATTAAGTGGCAGTGTCCCTTCTGGCTCCAGTTTATAAATTCTTATCTGCTTAAGGTTGCTCCAGAAAGACTTCCAGCTGACAGCACAATTTGTGGAGATAAATCCTCACTGGCACTTTACAATTGCACACCAGCTACTACAGCATCGCATGTACCTTCTGGTTTGCACTGACAGAGGATGAAGGTTCACCATGTTGAGTTCGATACCCTCTCCTCACAGGTTTAATTTTAAGCACAACCACTGTCTGTAGCAGAACAGGAAGTGTTCCTCACATCTCCTCTCACAGCCATTAAGAAAGCCACGGTATAATCACCTTCAACTCACACAACTGCTGCATACCATCCAAGCACAGAGGAAGGGAGCAAAGAGGTGGAAGGAAAGGATAACCAGAGAATCTCCCTGTGTGGCCACCTGGTGCCCAGCTCATCAACCCATTCCACACCCCTAGACCATATCAAAGAAGCACCCAAAAAACCTCAGTACAAACAAGGAAGAATACCAGCATCCCTATTTCCCACACTGAGGGGTGGAAATCCCACAACGTCAGGGAAGATGCAACAAGTTTTGACCACCTGAAATAGCAGTGTGAACAGCACCTGTCCTACTCCTAGCTTTCAGAGGGTCGTCAGGCATCCTCTCCCACTGTCATGCTATGCCTCAGCTGCAAAAATGCACTTAAAAGGATGCACTGAACACACACAGTGTGCACTGCTGCTCAAGAAATCCCCTTCCAGANACAGCCCCACATCACACAGATACATCTCTGAAGCACCCAGAAAAGATCCCAAAACGAAGGAGTCCTTCACAGGGAAACACCAGAACACACTTCGGTGGTCTGTCACCTCCAACCCGCTCCGCCCGTGCTTTCCCGGGGCGCGGCTGCACACGAAGACGACCCGCCCATGGAGTACCAGGCATAGGGCATCCCACCCTGCAGTGGGTGCTCAAACCAAACTGGGGTCTCCATCCAGCCCAGGTGCCCATCCCACCCTCGGGTGCCGGCCGAGCCGTACCTTTGAGGTGGTGATGACGGGCGCGGTGCAGCCGGCTCTGCCCACCGCGGGGCAGCGCGGGGATCCTGGAGAAGCGGCTGCCCATGGCCGCATCCGAACGGAGCCGAGCGGCACCGCGCGGGCTCTCTCCCGTGGAGGTGCGGTGATGCCGGGCAGCTCCGGCCGCGCTCACAGCCGCGCTCCCGCCCCCATAGCCCCGCGCTGCCGCTGCCCTCCGCGGGGCCGCGCCGGCTCCGCTCGGCTCAGCGGCGGCTCGGTACGGCGGGGCGGGGCGGCGGCATCGAGGCCCCCCCGCTGTGCCCCGTCGCTATGGAGACAGCTGTTGGGCCTCGGGAGGGAGGGGGTGCGCAGCCCAGATGTGCCACCGCTGGTGCCACAGGTGGGGACACGTGGGGAAGCAGAGCTCGGTCCTGGTAGTGGGGCGGGGGGTCCCTGGTCCGGCAGTGAAATACCCACGGAGATGCGTGTCTGCATATTTACATTCACTTTGCTTCAAAGAGCACTGTAGGTTCTGGAGATGCTTTTGCAAGCTTCGTCTGGGATGTCAGCGGATGCTGAAGGCAAAGAACTGCTTCAGCTCAGCAGTGTCAGGGCTCAAAAAATGACTCATTCCTTCCTCCAAGTAAATGACATTTCTACTGTTCAGCTTCTTCCCAAAAGGTGATTTTGCCTATCCACCTCCACTCTGCCTCCTCTTAGTGGATACCAAAAAATATCCTCCCAGTCAGGGGCTACATGTGAACATTCCCACACCAAAACCTGTTACTGCCATGAAGTCCCCATCCCAAAACACTGCTCTTTAAAACCAGGCAAATAACTTTCAGGAGCCTTTCTGAGCTTGACTGGGAAGAGATGGTAAGAAACAATGAAGATACGTGACAAAAATTGATGCTGACATCAGGATGAGGACTTCTCCATGCAATGGAGCAGGCTAGATGGAGCCCTCAGGCCCTGCTCCACAACACAGGTTAGCTGTGCTGTACAGTGTTGCACCCTTCCTCCTTCTCACTGGAGGGCTGACCAATGCCAGTCAGGCACTACCATGGCACAGGGCTGGAGCTCCTTCCCAAATGCAAGCTGCTCAATTATAGGTGTAGGAATGTTGGGTCCTGCTCTGGCCGCATAGTGAAAGCACCAACAGGAAACTCTTGTGCAGAGGTGGGGAAGAGTCACCCCTTTCATTTATATTCATATCCCCTGTGAACAGTGTTTCCAGCCACAAACACAAGGCTGGCATTACCATTAGATGAGCAACCCTGTCACCTTGCCCTACAACATCTACCATTCTGCTGAATTCAACTGTTGGCAGCCTGCAGTCTCACCTCCTTCTCTGTAATTTCCTTTATATCTGTCCTCCAATTTCTTAGGAGAGGACTTGCACTTTTCTGGAGTTTTCTCAGTTCTGGACTGCAGATATAGGGTACATCCATACAATCACACAGGGAGCATCCCTGTGCAGTCATCCATTAAACCACATGCACTCATGCATGCACCATGCATGTTGCTCACCATGGGAACTCACTGTGGGGTGGGAGCGCACTGTAAGGACCAAGCGAGGAGGAATACAAAACAGCACTGAGAGTCTACTGTGATCTGATCTTGGTTCACTCTGTCAGAGAGTTTCTGAATTAGTACATGCTCTGGTTGGGTAAGGAGCAAGGAGAGGCTGCTACTGTCCTTGCCAAGTTGTGGCAGTCTTTCTGCAGAAAACATTGAGCATTGTGCTCTGTCACAGGGGCCCTTAACAGTCAAAACAGGATCATACTGATTCTGGGTTTTGCTTTTTTCTTGCGTTTCAGCAACAGGGAACATTTGATCAGCTTGCTAGAGCTACAGGATTTCCATGCCAGCAAGTGAGAACATGGCTTCTTAGCATGAGTGGTATCAACTGAACCAAGTACAAACATGCAATTTCTGGGCACCAACCCCATCAAAGAGTGCAGATTTGGTGGAGATGATGCAGGTTGGACCAATGTCTGAGCAACCTGATCTAGTCACAGGTGCTCCTACTCATTGTGGGGGGTTGGACTAGGTGACCTTTAAAGGTACTTTCCAACTCAAATGATTCTATGCTATGTGATACAGCAGGGTGAGTTTGCACTGCATTATCAGCCCCTTCCTGTATTGGCACACAGGCAGCTGACCACTCAATTTGCAATCTGTGCTGAGAGATAAATCAAAGTAGTGCAGTCTAGCCACAGATTTCATCTGAAATGAGCATCACCTTCCATAAAAGGTGCCAGCATTTTGATTAATCACTATAAGCAAACATGAGGAGAAAGATGCCACACAGTCACATCTGCTCATGGAATATCTACTGCTTTAAACATCCATGAATGCTCAAAAATTACACAAAAGCCAGGTGCAAGGATGAGCTTCAGCTATTCAGCTCTGGCATATGTCAGAGAGAGACTGGAGGAGAAGAAGCAAGACAGTGCAAGGGGAGCATCTACTGTCATGTGGGAGAAGATCTTGCTCGAGAAAAATGACCAAACCAAACTTTGTTCCACTGAACCCTGCTAACTTCACACACAGATTCATTTAATTCTTTGCCTTGTATACTGAAGAATCTGCAGATCTCAGACATTGATTAATTGACCCTAATCAATTTCTACAAGTGTGGAAGAAAGAGGCACACCTATCCATACAACATACACATCTGCATGCTGCAGGGAGAAAAAGATTTTTTTGAGACAGACTGTACCTAACTGGGATAATATCTTAGTTTACTTGGTTGCTTTTTGAATTGCCTGAATGACAGCTGGAAACAGGCCTTCTTGACATGGCCCAGACTCCTTCCTTCTCTTCACCCAAACTGCACTATCAGTAGTCAGGTTTCATACCTACATAGACTTCATTCCTCTTTTGACAATGGTTGGCTTCACTTGGAAAGAAGATTCACCCCTGTGCTGAAGGCAGGACTGCTCACTGCCAGATCAGATCACACATCATTCCAAAACAAAACACACTGCAGCACCTGTGTTGGCAAAGTTTGCCCCCATCACTGCCACCTCTGAAACTGAAGCAGAGCCAGGTAAGAGGATTAGATGGGGCAGACACAAACTCAGCACTGTGAATCAAAATGAGAAGTGACAAGAGGCTGCTTTCACTCACAGATGACCAGCTTCTTGCCCTAAAAGGACAAGAGATTCCACAGCAGTATCCAGCACCACTTTAGAATATATATCTAGAAATAATAGCTTTAAGCACAGAGACTGATGGTGCAAATCTTCAACACTTGTACAATGCTCAGCCAACAGTCAGCAAGAAGAAATCATAACAGGTGATCTTTAAAGCTAAGTCCTATGTCAACTCTTCCATAAAAATGTAGGTACATGTTTTCTAGGAGTGGGGTAGGAAGGAAGTTTCCATCCTTCATGACACACTGGTTCTGTAGCATATTGTGTGAATGGGTCAGAGCTGTTTCATTCATCTCCCCACAGTTTTATGGATCAAGTTAGCTGTATACAAGCCTTTATTTCACCATCTTTTGATTTTTCCTGTTCTTGTATGAAAAGCTTCATAAATTCATTAACAGCACTATATAAAAAAGCAAGGAAAAGAGCAAAAGCAAGAGAATCGCTTCCTTTGCTTCATTTGGGAAGTTCAATTTTAATGAAACCTGTCTGCTTATGGGACAGAAGTCATAGCACGGGTCTGATCCCTGCACTGACAAGCAGAATCTGGAGATCCTTTACATTTGTATCAGCCATTTTGCAAAGCGTTGGTTACGTTTCTCATGAACTATGTTCAAAATTAATAGTATGAAGACAGTTATCAGCAGGGTAGAATAAATAGGGTGGTTAGACTTACTGATCGCATTTTTTTTTTTGAGCTCTGGCATGCAAGTCTCACCTACAGCACTTCAACACTTAGGTGAGGAGGGTTAAAGTCACTTTTAACTCAAGGTTCTTGTGCTTCCCACACTGGGCCTCAGCCCCATGCGCACATCAGAGCAAGTCAAAGTGTGCCTCTTCCCACTGAGAAAAACTCCAACAAGTAGAGAATGACCACATCTGTACCATATCCCAGCAGTCAGGTCTTAACACTTACATAAAAGCCCTGAGCAGAAGTTATTTCCAAGGGAATCAGCTCCTCCCCCTTTTAAAGGGCCCTTTGATCTACAAGAGGAATCTAACAGGATTTTAGCAGAGCTAATAACCAGCTCTTTGATTTTCCCTTTAGAGTATCACTGCCTGTCAGGCAGACCAGAGCCCTACTCCCAGAAGTAGGGCAACACAGATGCACCTCAGCATGCTGGGGGAAGCCTACCAGCTGCACACCGTGTTTACCAGCATTGCAGTGGTCTTTGCACCCACTCACTTTACTTTTGGGTAGAGCCTATCTCAAAACAATTACCTTGTCGGTAGGCTTTCCCTTCAGTCATTTCAACATCATGGTCAAGATGGTGGACATTCCTACTGAAGTGGCAGACAGAACACCATGAAAGAATGAAATGAGAGATATTTCCCTTCCAAAGGAGATCCCACAGTCTTTGCAGATCTAAATTGTTCTCTATTAAAAAAGGAACAAATCAGGACTAATGACAGATGCTAGTGTGAATCTCATATTTGGATGCAGAAATAGGAATGGGATATTTGCTTTTAATTAGATTTACTTCCCAAATGAGTAGTGGAAGTGTCCAGATTTCTAATTGGGTCAATGCTAGCCAAAGTTGCATCCTGCCAAGAAATCTGTCTCCTTGGGGAATACTGTAAAAAAAGCAAACCTTTATTAAACATGGTCAGTTAGAGAAAGGGCAAGTGTGTTAAGGGCTACTAGTCTGCATACCTAAATGTGCTTGACATTCCCAACACTTAAAACTGTGCTTTAGATTGACAAAGAAAAGATTTTGGCACACTACCCAACAGTTAACTATCAAAGTATTTTTTGCTTTTCCTACAGGTGGAGATATTTCATGATTTCCCAGCCAAAGGAACAAGGACTGGTTGTGTTTTAACACCTTTTCAGTCCAGGTCCTACCTCTCACAAGTAGTTTCTCACTGGATGGGCTTGCTGACAGCTCCTAGCCCTAGACGCATGCTTTGACTGCTCAGTTCCCTCCTGGTCTCCGTTAGGGATTCCTATCTAATTGCACTGAATTTGACTGGACCTGTGAAGGTGACTGCTGTTATTTTCATCCCAGACTACAGGGGCTTTAACACCAGTAGTAGTGGATATGCAGCTTGCTGCTAGCATCTGAAGTCACAGTTTTTCTTTACTTTTTGATTCAAATGGTGAGAACCAGCCAGAACTTCAGAAATGTCAAGATTAGTATCATATAGTCCCACTGATTCTCAAAGACAGTCTGTTTTGTGTTCACAATGGGAAGCACTTTTCACCAGGAAAATATAACGGACTGTTGAATTCAGCAGAACAGGTGCAACTTTATTTTATTTTTTCCCAGAGTACAATCCTGCCCCAGCAATGAAGACAAACCCCACAGGCAAATGTCAGCATTAATTTTGGCTTGACAGCCAGGAACAGCCAGCATGCATTTCAAAACAAATCTCAAAATGCACAACCAAACGAGGGAATAACAGAAGAGAAGCATAAGTCCCCAGCAGGGATTATTTGAATAATCTTGCTGACAGATCTGCTCTTTTCTCCAAACTTCCAGTCTGCACAAAGTATTACAATATGAAATCAGATGCCATCACTGGGTTCTGATGAATGTAAAAATAAAAAAGGACTAACACTGCCTTCCCATAGGAATTAATACTCCAGTTGTAGCCACACCACTCTCAATTGTTCACACTGTCACTACAGTCCTGAAGGCAGCATTACAGCCTCATGGCTGAGCATCACCTATCACTAGTCACTACATCAACAGATTAAGTTTTTCAGCTCTTGTCTACTGATGAACACATTCCTGACATTATCATCTCTTCTCAAAGACTCTGCATGAGTTTCACCTACTGGATTCAAAAGGCAAATTTGCTTCTTCGCCTAAAAATTAATGCTGAGATTATCACTGTAAAATACTTGAAAACCAAAATCCCCTTTAATTTTAAAGCTGCAAGTCTACCACACTATTACTTTTTTTTTTTTAAGTGTTTAAATGGCTGTCTATTAAAAACTTGCAGATCATTTCTATTCTGAGTTTGCTGAGATGTAAATTCCATGTCAGTGGAGCTCATTAGATGCTCTTATATTTGGCACAGCAGCCAAAATAGATGCTTACAAATTATGATTCCATCATTCAACCTTCTTTTCCATGAATTGAAAAGGTCAAAGTCCTAGTTACAGCACTGCTAGGAGTTACAGCCAACTGCCAAGATAGGCATTTTCACAGAAACATAAAGGTTGAAAAGGCCACAAAGATCACCGAGTCCAACCATCAGCCCACACCTGTGACTGCTCTAGACCACGTCACTCAGTGACGCATCTACAGTTGTCTTGAAAAACTCCAGAGCCTAGGCAGCTTGTTCCAATGCCTCAGTTACTACCTTCACCTTCTCCATTTTTGCACTGGTCAAAACCGTTAGAGATGGGATATATCCTCATTTTGGGAAGGAATCTGAAAGCAAGAGGTGGTGTCAAAATGCCTCTCTCTTCACTAGAAGTGAGCTCTGGATGCAAACACAGGCAACAAAACAGTGATTATACAAAACCTGGAGACTGAGAATTTGATAATCTGAAATAATCCAAAATACAACCCTTGCCTTGCACTTATATGGCTAATGGTTCTGCTCTGTTGCTCAGATCAGAAAGCTGTGGTTCAGAGCCAGCAAATATCAGAGCAAAGTCAGCTCCTGGCAACCAGCAGCACCAAAGCTAATTTATGGTTGTTTCATGGCCACTGTTTGCTAGCTTCGTCCCTCCAAAAAATGAGCTTAATTACACAGATGATTTACACAGAAGGAACAAGGATAGCTCTTGCGACAAAAGCAGGAGACCGGGTGGGAAAATGAGCTGGTGAAAATGGGGTAAATACCAGAAAAGGTGTAGGGGAAACTGAGCAGGCTCAAGATGCTGGAGGTGCTGCTCCCTGGCTGGGAAATGAGCTGCAAGAAAGCCTCTCAACCACAAGCTGCTGAGGGACCCTGGCTGAAACCTGAGGTATTTTCCATAGCATTACTACAACGTGGCATTTTGCAGAGAAGGGCTGCCATCAGCTACAGGAAAAGGCAAGTTCCATGAGGTTTGAAGACAAGAAGCATCTTAAAGAGACAAACACCCACTACATGAAAACATGAGAAGAGACTGGAGTGTTTGCCAGCAGAGGGTCTTGATTAAAGCATGAAGAAGCAGAGGGCAGCAATTAGGAAGTCACAGAATCCTATCACCCTACACAATGCAATGCTGGCTATTTGCTTCAAAAACACAGGAGGGTTAGGACAGAGACAGGAGGTTGCTAAAGGGATAGTGAAGAGATGATTATCCTCGTCAGGACACAAGGCACAGCAGGTAATTCTTGCCTGCAAGACCACAAGGATTTGGCTTGATGCAGAGGAAAATTATGTGCCCTAAAAGGCTGTTTACCCGCTTAGTCCACAACCATTAGAATTCAGTAGGGTTATGGACTGCAGTCCTTAATTTTGTCACCTTAAGGTATTTTGTGCTCTGAGGATCAGAGGGCAGAGTTGCTTTGTGAAGAACCAAATGGGAATGGCATGGTTTTGTCCTTAGATTACAAGAACTTGCTGGGCTTGGATTTACTGTTTGTTTTTTTTTTTAAATCACACAATGCTGGATGAAGTCTGATTTCTTGGGATTCCTTCTTCTAAAAAAGATGTGAATTATCCCTCACAATCATATACCCACGGACAGTCAGTGGGGACAAAGCAGAGGCCAGCACTGCATCCCCAAATCCACAGCAACATGCAGCCATTTATTCCTCCCATCCTCCTTCCCAACAGCTGTTAGAGCATGAGCCCTAAAACTTAAAAGCTCAGAGTCAGGCTCCAAAACTAGAACATGACAGAGAGAAGTAGTCAGCTCTTGGTGAAAGGAAGAGACCTTCTGAAAAGTTAAGGCAGGCTGCTATTTTCCTAGGAAGAAGGCAGAATCGCCACAATCAGATAACAGTGCTTGCATTTGTCACATTCTGAAGACATCCAACACTCTGTAAATCACATAAATACACAGAGGAGACTATTAATGATGTGAGAAGACACAGAGGGATAGGCAAGAGCTGGGTGACAAGACAACCTCATGAAACAGGACTCTAATTCTGCCCACAGATGAATTGCAGCTATCATGAAGCAGCAGTTCTACATGCTCTGTGGGTGTTTTAAACCCCTCAGCTCTATTGCACCACACCCCACAGCAGTGACATTGGGGTGCTTCTTCATAACTCAGCACCTGCCCCAAAAACACAGTCAGCTTTTCTGAAGGCTCATTATTAAAGATACTCCCCTGTGGTGTGGGAGGGAGAGAAGGGGGCATGGAATTTCTTAATTCGTCCTTAGAAATTCTTTCCCTTCTCAACGTATAAATCACAGAAATATAGTATAACCCTCTACAAATGATCTGTCACATTAATCAATTAGTCTTTAGTAAACTCATACTTCATAGTTCGTGCATCCCAGAAGCACTGAAGTCAAGCCCGACCACAACCAGAACAGGTGACTTCATACTACAGCAATATACTTGTGGCCACAAGAGGGCTCTAGAAAATCCGTGTTATGGTTTTACATCTTGTAAATTCAAGAGGCTCATCCAGTAACTCAGATGGTTACTGCCTGAGTTGCTGGTAACAGGCAACAGAAAGTATTCCTTACATGACATCTCATCTTGACTGAGATAGAATCATAAAGATTGGAAAAGAGCTCTATGATCACCTAGCCACCCACCACCAGTATTGCTGGCTAAGCCACATCCCTAAGTAACATGTCTCCACATGTCTTGAAAAGCCCCAGCAACAGTGACTCCATTACCACCCTGGGCAGCCTGTGCCACCGCCCATCCACTCTTCTGGAAAAGTTGTTCTTCCTTATATCCAACCCAAACCTTACCTAGCACAGCTTACACAGAAGTACTGAAACACAACCAAGTTAAATCAAGTAAGATTGGAGCAGCCAGGAGAAGGTTGACAGCAAACCGGTCTGAACATTGGATGTGAGTAGCCAAAGTTCACACATCAAGAGTTCTCACACTCACTGACCAAGAGTTTCTCTAGAGGATGACAAAAACTATGGTAGCAGATTCTGATTTTAGCCTTGACTTACCCAAGGGTCTTTGGTAAATTAACAGCACTGAAATGATCTCACTGCAGCATCAGCTCAAAGCCAAGCAGATAAATGGCCTCGAAATAAGCTCTTTCATTTAGACATGGTGCAAATTAGGTCAAGGTTGGAATAATGCAGAGATCAGGAAAGAAGGTTTTTGCATAAGCCAAGAAGTTAAGCTTTAATGGCCAGGATAGCAATTTATAATGAGTTCTTAAGAATGACACAAAACTAAGCCATCTATTTCCTCACTAACAGTCAGCTGTATGTTGGTGCTTTAATGAAGTTATAAGGCAGAACACAGGAGCATCCAATCTCCAGATAGCTTAATTAGTGAAAACAAACTATATCTCACAATGCTGCCATTATTTTTGCTAGCATCTCATTAATCATTTAGTGCTCATTACTCATTATTTGAGTAACCTGGGGAAAGTGTTCAGTTCTGCAAAAATAAAAAAACGCTCATATAGTTCCCACCCCATGGGGCAAAAGCACAAAAAGGATCAGGGCAATAACTTGGGCTCCTCTGCTGCAGTTATAAACTACTGCAAGCAGCTCCTAATGAGGTAAAACAGCAATTCCCATACCACAGGAGGTGGCAGCAATGGCCTGGCTCCAACAGACCACAAGTTGGGTGAAATACCCACTTATGGGTGCCAACTCTGTCTGAGAGCAGGGCACGGATAGTAAGGAATACCCCAAGTTAATCACTCCATCCTACTGAGTTTATCCTACTTCAAACGAGGAACACAAATCTCATTGGTGAAGCCATCCTTTTCCCCAAAGCAAGAAGGCTGCGCCATACACCACGAGCTCACACCCATGGGGCAAGGTCTTCTTGTGCCCAAACCACTGCCCCCTCCATCAGGTTAAGTTAAAAAAAAAAAAAAAACAAAAAAAAACCATAAATGCTATTTTACACCCACAGGGGAATAGGAAAGGGAGCCCCTACCCCTTCCCCAGTGCTCTGATGCCACAGCATTGGGCTGCAACATTACAACACAAAAGAAAGTACAGCAGTAAGAGTGGGGTAGCGAGGTTCTAGGCCACAACAAATGCAAACAAACCCAAATACAGCAGTCACAGACACAAAAACAAAGGAAGAAAATTCACTTACCTTCAAAAGTCCTCAGGTACACAGACAACTCCAGCAGGACACTCTTGCCTCCACCACCAACCCTTCAATGAGGTCTGGCAAGGGGTGGATCCTGCCTCCACTCCTTCCGGTCACTCACGTACATTGCATGCACCTGAGCTCCCCTGGGTTGGCCCTGCCCTCCCACAGGTGTTCAATCACTGCTTCAAGCTGTGACTCAGCATTTCTGCTACACAGGCTAAAGCCAAAGGTCTGTCCCACACGGGTCCGTAACGGTTTGCTGAACAGCTCAGGTTGCTCTCAGTTAAGGAGCAGCTGTGTATCTCCAGAAGATAGTGCCCATATCAAACACGAGAAAGTTAAATAATCGTATTTTTGGCTCTGAGAAGCATTTTGAGCATCTGCCCATGTTTAGCAATTTTCTTATTTCCAGAGTTCTTTCTCTCTCGTTCCAGAAAACTCCTTTTGTAACAAAGGAATACTGTCTTTCTCCTACAATTCAATGACCCCTCATCTCAGCTTGGAATTACTGGCAAGACCCCAGATCACAAGAATATCTCTGCAGTACAAAGCCTTCGCCACAAGGTGCCGTTCCAGACTGGGAAAGCCGTCAGTTCTCACAGCCACCGGACTGCTGGGTTGGTCCGTTCAGCCAATTTTCATTTAGGGAAATCTGACCGAGTGGCGATGGGGTGGACTCAGACCCAAGCGTGCACTTCCCACCTCCTCCCTGTGCTCCCAGGGCTGGGGGACTGCTTCACCAAAGAGAAACTGAGTGGCACAGCTGCAGCTACGGTCAGCAAATTGGACTCGCTTTGTTTCTCCTGCTCAGCTAAAGAAACTAACAACTGCTGTACGGAAGATAAGAAAGGGGTGAAAGAAGGAGCTCTGAAAGCTGGGTGTCCTCTTCCATTTTCTTCACCCCCAAAGCAGCAGAAAGGGGGACAAAGAGAAACGGTTTCCTAGGAGGAGAATCGGATAAAAGAGCACAATGGACCGCTTCCGGATGATCTTCCAGTACTTCCAGTCCAACTCAGAGTCTGTAATGAACGGGATCTGTGGGCTGTTAGCTCTGGCTAGCGTAAAGATTTATACCTGCCTTGACTTTAGCTGCCCCTGCCTGCCCCGCTACAACATGGCATATGGCTTGGGGATCATGTTTGTGCCCCCCATTGCCCTCTTCCTCTGCGGCCTCATCCTCAACAGACAATCTCTGGTGATGCTGGAGGAGTGGAGGCGGCCACAGGGACATAGGAGGAAGGACCTGGCTGTCATCAGGTGGGGATTGCACCAGGAGCAGAGCCCTCCCTTTCACCTCTCCTCTATCCTGTCTCCTCTCTGTATCTCTGATCCTCCTGGTAAGTCATCTTCTAAACCCACTTCCCAACACTTCACCCCACAAGTATGGGGTCTGGGACATGGTCAGCACATGTGTGCTCTGCATGTGTAGGTTTTCCATCAGGGCTTAAATGTGCAAGAAGATGAGGTGCTCATATGTACAGAAGGAGTGTCAATCCATCGTGACTGTTCTTTATGAAAAGCATTGTGATTTCTTTCCCTTCAGCTCAGTTATTGCAGACGTACCAGTAAAAGGGCAAGGAGAACCAGCTTCACCCTGTTATAGGCAAACCACTACCCAGAACACAGGTTGCACAGAGCACAGTGAGAATGACCTTAAATAAATAGGATTTCCCAGACAGAAACTGAGCTCCTGTCTCTTTTGCTTCAGGTACATGTGCTGCTCCATCATGCAGCGAGCCATGATCGCCCCAGCCATCTGGATCATCGTCACCCTCCTGGATGGTAAATGCCTAATCTGTGCCTTCAGTGACTCTGTGGATCCCAAGAAGTTTGTGGGCTTTGCCAATGCCACCCTGGCACAGGCACAGGAGCTGCTCACCAGGGTGCCCTGCAAGGAGGACGAGCTGATGAGGAACAGCACATCCCGCAGGGCAGTGTCCAGGTACCTGCGCTGCTGGTCCCAGGTGGGTGGCTGCCAGCTCAGCCCCATAGCTGAGAGGTGCTAAGAGCACCTGCTCTTTATTCAGCACAGTTTTGCTGTGGTCTGGCTGGGAGTGGGGCTGTTCTTTGTTGTCTTATGCCTCAAAATGCTGCTGCCCTCAGTGACAGTCTCCAAAGTCACCTGGGAAGAGAAAAAGAAGGAAAGAAAGGACTTTTTTTTTAACTAACAGAATTTTGCTAGAAGAACCGGCACATTCTACACCCATATGATAAAAAGCAGGTTGTGAGGAATATCAGGCCTGCTAAAACCCTGCATGTTTAGGGTGAAAGCTGAGACAGGTGAAAGTATGCTCAGCAATTATGTGAGAACTCGACACCTGGCCCTAGAGCTGGTGAAGGTAGCAGGTGGCTCTCATTGGAGATAAGTGGGTGCCAGCAGGAGACCATCAAATCCCTTCATCTAAGGCACTCCTATGCTTAAAGCAAACGCTCCAGACTCACTTTACAAAGTTAATTCTACTGAACTACTGATGAACAGATAAATGTCACGTATTTGCTGGAAAATGGTGACAGCCTCCACAGCACTCTCAGCCTGAGTGCAGTTTCAAGAGCTGGATTGAAAGGACAGATAGGGGTCCAGATGTGCAAGCTCATACCTGCCCTTATGTTTATGTTGATCCTGTTGCTCTGCTTATTTCTTATCATCCAGGCACTTGGCTGGAGCATTTTGTTGATCTTCATCGTAGCAGCTTTCCTTGCCCGCTGGCTCACACCTTGCTTCAACCAGGCTGCCCTCCTGCAGACACGTCACTGGAGCAACTACATTGACATTGAGCAGAAGATTTTTGAGGAAACCTGCTGTGAGCACAGCCGGCTCTTCGCTCACCAATGCATCCTCCACTTCTTTGAAAGCATGCAGAAAGAAATCAGACACCACAGCTTTGACTTGGCTAGAGAGAAAGAGGGGAAGGAAGGAAAGGAAGATCTTCTCCACGGCATCACAGACCAGGATCAGGTGAACAGACTTCTGAAAACATGGTACTTTGAGAAGCCTCCATTGGATGTGAGCCAGGCAACCCACAGACATCCACCAGGGCTAGAGAGATCTCCACCCCAGGCAGGTAGCTGTGGTTCTAGGTCTAAATTCACCCAGCACACCTATGTGTAAAGGGGATATTGTCCTTAAGTCGTCACAGTTGTGACTAACAGATGGATGGCCACAGTGCTCACCTCTTCCTCCAGAACCCCAGGCCTAAAGGCTGAGCTCTGGGGCACCCAGCAGAACCTCCTAGCTGAACTAGCAACACTCAGCTCTCAAGATCCCAGAGTTCTAGAACCAGTCACCATTCATGACAATACTCATCCAAGAGCTCTGAATCGTGCTTTTGTCATCTTGAAGAGTTTGCAGCTTGACAAAACCTTTCTGGAATGAAGAATGGACTGTGTTGGTTGGTGTTCAGGAGGTTCTGCAAGCGCCAGCACTGTGCCATGGTCAGGATGCACCTGGTTTTAGGCACTTTCCTGCTAGATTTTAGTACAAACCAATCTACACAAAGGATCATCCTTACATTGCCTCTCTGGGCACATCCATTCTTAGTTTCAGCATCATTTGAATGTAAGCTCTGAGCCTCTAATGGCAAGTACTTTCTTGTCTGCCTCTTTCCAGCCCCTGTTGTAGATGTTTCATCTCAGTCACAGTATGAGTTTGACTCATATTTCTGTCCAGCGTTGTTGCTCGGGTGCATTAAACTTCCTACTGCAAACTGCATCCTGCATTGCTTTCCCTTCCTTCATCTCCATTCTCCATCTTTCCCACGCCATCATGAGCTTTTCCTATTTTCATTAAAAAATAAGCTCTGCCAGATATTGAAATGCCACAGAAATACCCCAGATCCCCCTGAGCACACCAGAACTGTGTGTGCAGCACCCTCTGGGATCAGCACAGAGCTCTTCCCATGCTCTTTAGCACCAGGGAGTGAATATTGCACTTTGGATTTCAGTTTTGGTTTACTGTCACCAGATATGACACTGCAAATCTCAGACTGAGGTTTGCTGCAGACACACCACTCCACACAAGTCAAATCAGAAATTTTCCTAGCCCTGCTCAGACCAGAGGTCCAGAGCTCTCCTTTGCATGCTGCTTTCCATGCTCTCATGTTTTAACTCATCTCAGAGAGGCCACGAAACACAAAATGCAAAGGAGATGTGGGATAGCTTTGTTAGCTGTGTCGGGAGGAAGTAGGATTTAAGGGCAGTGCCACAGATTTTTGCAGGTGTACAAAGGCTCATGTGGGAGGGTCAGCCTGGTCACAGGGCAGCCCTGGTTGATAGGTGGGGTCCTTGGCACAATTTTTTGTATGTGCTCAGGCTCTCGGCTTTTTTGTGACTTCTTGGCCTTTGACCCTTCAGCCCCTGTCCTCTGATCCCTTGACCTTTTGAGCCTTTGATCAGGACTCAAGACAAAATTTACCCTTTAATCCATACCTTTCACATCATGCTCAGGTGCCACATTTTCTGCATATCCTAACTAATTACAATCCTCTGTCTTGCTTCTTGAAACACACATAACATTCCCATAGTCTATGGGCCATCCACATAAAATGTTGATGGTGTTCACTTAGTCCATAACTTTGGATTCCATCTGTCATAACAGTCCTTCAGTGCCAGTAGAATGACCTTTTGGTCTTTGGCCTAGTGACCATTTGACCTAATATATATATTGACTTTTGACCTGGTTACCTTTCACCCACTGACCTTTGTCCCGATGACCCTTGAGCTTCTGACCTATTGATCAATCACTAACTGACCCAACAATTACAAGGGGACCCAGCCCAGCTCTGCACGCTATATTCAAGGGGAAGCTGCCCCAACACTAAACGTAGCAGGAAAATCACCTTTTTTGACCAATTGATTTTGCTGTTTTAGGCACCCCAAAAAGCAGATAAGAATATATCTGGATTAGTCTTGTGTCCATCTAGCACCTGACTGTTAAGTGTTGGATATTACTTTTTTTTTCTTAATGAAACCAGTCTGAGGGAGACACATTCTCACTTAAGAGGGGTTTATTTTGAATTAGTTTAAACTGACTGGGAATCAGTTCAAGCTGAAGAGCAGTAAGTGAGTCAACAACCAAAATAAATGTACTGCTTGAAGCTTTCAATGATGGAACTGCAGCAGAGCCACATAAATATATCACAATAGGGCACAACTTCCTCACTATTTCCCTGCATTTGGTTTTTATATCCAGACACCTGCAAGTGCAAATGAGGCATTTATGCTCATGCAAACTACCCACTTTTGGTGTTAGTACCCTCTGGTAGCACAGGACAGCTTCATTGCAAAAGTACTGTGACTGTTACACAGATGCAGAAATCTTGGAGCGTAAACACACAGCAGTTTGTGTTCCAGATACGTTCCTGAGAAGTTTGGCTCAGTTAAATCTTGATTTGCTGTTCCCCTCCTACATCTCTACTCCCATTTCACAAAGCAGTGTTGAAGCACCAGGTTGCTGCTTCAATCTGGTCAAAAGATAGGGGAATATTTGCATTCTAACTGACTGGTCTTACAGTGGTGATGCCCAGAGGACCCTTCTCACCAGCTCTGTTAGGAAACTGTGCTCTAGTACGAGAGGAGGAAGAGAGAGGGTCACCCACAAGCTTCAGCAGCTATTTTGTCCCTCAGGGCTGTCCTGATGCCCAGTGTGCAGATGTGTCTGAAGTCCTCAGGGCCCCTCATCCACCAAGAGCTCATGAAACAGCAGTGCTGACTGCAAGAACAGCTTTCCCCATTCCATCAACAATGTTCCCAGTGATACAGGAATCATGACCACTTTCCTGTCCCTCCTCTCTATCTCCTGTATTGACTGGGACACAGAGAGCCCGACCCACCTCCCTGTCATGGTGTCTGACTTGGCATCCAGGTGCAGTTTCCCAGGCTGGGATGGACTTGGGCATGCACCACCCACACACCAGGTGAGCAGAGAAGCCAGCTGGCTCTCCCAGCCAGAGACACAATAATCCTCATCAATATTCATGCAGTCAAATCTCTTTCCGTTTGATGAGATCATGCAATTAACCTCTTTGCAGCAGGCAGAGCTAGAACTCACTGCGTGTTACCAGTGTTCTTTGCGATCACCACTGTGGTGGTACCACTTTGACACCCATGTCAGTAGCACAGATGGTGACAGGCTGGAGGGACTGAATGCTTCGCTGATGCTCAGCACTGCACCAATATGTTTAAGGCCACGTGGAGTGCAAATATTCCCCTATCTTTTGGCCAGCTTGAAGGAGCTGCTTTGCGGAATGGGAGTCAAGATGTAGGAGAGCAACAACAACTTGTTGGTTTGTTCTGTAGAAGCTAAGCTTTGGGTGATGCAGATTTTGCAGGGGGGAAGCCCCATTTTCCATATGTGTCAGCAGAGCAGAGGTGGGGCATCCTGTCCAGTGTGGGAGGCACCCAGCTGCCCTGCTGCATTTGCAAGCAGGTTCACAGAGCCCAACTAACAACTCCCCTTCCTGCCGGGGCACAGATTGCGCTGGGCAGAGCACAGCTAAGGCAGCACCCTCGCCCACCAGCGAAGGGGACTGGTGACAGGGAGACTGCAGAAATGACAATGTAGAGAAGAATGGAGCCAGATTTAGCAAACGAGAAACAAACCAGGTCCCAGGGACACAAGGAAGAACAGCAGGACGCAAAACTTGAAGATCTGTGAGCAGCAAAATAAACAGAAAAAAAAATGGTTGTTTCCTGCTTTAAATAATGGGGCTGTCAGAGCATGTAAGTGAATTGCTGAACTGTACAGAGACTTGCTGATGTCCATCTTTGCAGAGAGGGTCAGAAAGAATGAAGTAAACCAAAGACGCAGATTGGACCACAATAGGGGAGGAATTGTTTCAGGAGGAAAATGGACAAGTTTCGGATGGTCTTCCAGTTCCTCCAGTCCAACCAGGAGTCCTTCATGAGCGGCATCTGTGGGATCATGGCCCTGGCCAGCGCTCAGCTCTACTCAGCCTTTGATTTCAACTGCCCCTGCCTGCCACGCTACAACCTGGCCTATGGGCTGGGTGTCCTCCTGGTGCCTCCCCTCATCCTGTTCCTGCTGGGCTTTGTGCTGAACAATAACGTGTCCATGCTGGCGGAGGAGTGGAGGAGGCCCCAGGGCCAGCGGGGGAAGGACATGGCCGTCCTGCGCTACATGTTCTGCTCCATGGCGCAGCGGGCCATGATTGCCCCGGCTGTCTGGGTGTCGGTGACACTGCTGGATGGGAAGTGCATCACGTGTGCTTTCTGCACCGCGCTGCCTGTGGAGGCCCTGGGCAATGCCAGCCACCATGGCCTCTCCCAGGGAGAGGTGAAGCGGGTCCTTGCCCGCATCCCCTGCAAGGAGATCTACGATGGGCAGGAGCTCATCGCCAATGAGGTGGCTATCAGGTACCTGCGCTGTATCTCACAGGTAAGAAGCATCACAGCTGTGCCCTCTCTGATGGCTTAGGGTTAGGCACTGAGAGACTTAGCTTTTCCTTAAAGGGAGGTTTTTCACTGAAAAGAAGCCACAGGAGGAGAGATGGGTAGTTTTGCAGGGGGACAAGTTATACCCCTCACAGCAGCCTCTCTGACTCCTCTCCACCAAACCTGGTCCAGGTATTGGCTCCTTGACCATGGGCACCCCTCTGCTCCATCCCAACTGTGGCAGGTTTCACCTTGACAGCATTCTGGTGAACAGCAGGAGGTGCCCATAGGACAGGGCTCTGGAGCAAGGACCTGTGTCCTGACCACTGATCCCACTTGCGTCAAGCTGAGCAGCCCAGGATGGTGATACACAGCTGAGCTGTATGCCAAGAGTCATTTAGGGCAAGTTCAGGAGGAATAGATGTAGTTGTTACTCCATGGCTGCCATCCCCTCACATAACCCACTGGTAACCTGTGGCTGCTCTGGGCACTTGCTATAGCTCATGCAAGCAATGGGCTGATAACCATTTATGCCAATTGCCTCTGCTGCTTACAAGGAAACAGCCAGCGTGTGTTTATTAGCTGCACCAGGTAACCACAGATGAAGTGCCACTAGCTCCCTGTCCTGTGCTTAATTCTTCTCAAGTTCTCTGCTTCTGGTCACAGCTAGAATCAGGATGGTCCAATACTCTCCCACTGCTCATATTCTGCTGTTTTAAAGCTGCTCTCCCTGAGTTTCTTAGGACAGATCAGAATCATCCCTATTTTCAGAAGAGAAATTGAGTGTGGGAAAAGGGGATATTACGGTCTGCCCATGAAGGGTCTGGTATCCCCCACTCACCCCCACAGGCCCTGGGCTGGTGCTTCGTGCTGCTGATGACCACACTGGCTTTCTTGGTCAGATCCCTCCGGCCCTGCTTCACCCAAGCTGTCTTCCTGAAGAGCAGGTACTGGTCCCACTACATCGACATCGAGCGCAAGCTGTTTGATGAGACCTGTGCGGAGCACGCCAAGAGCTTTGCCAAGGTCTGCATCCAGCAGTTCTTCCAGGGCATGAGCACAGACCTGGCGGCCACTCACTGCCACCCCCCCAGAAAAGCCCCCACAGACGCTGGGGAAGCTTCAGAGAAACTCTTGGGCATTACCGACTGGGGCACCATGAACACGGCCCTGAAGAGCTGGCACAGGTGCAAGCCCCCACTGCACCTCCACCCAGCCACACCCTACAGCAGCAATGGCTGGGCTGGGGAATGGCAGCCCCCTGCACAGCCCCCCACACAGCCCCCTGCTCCCCGGAGGGAAGTCGCAGCCTACTACAGTGGGGTGTGAGCAGAAGCAGAGTCGTGCTTTTGGGAGGACTGTGGGGTGACGAGCACACAGAGGGCAGCACTGGTACCCAGGTGATGTCATCTGCTTCCTGTCTGCAGCCCTACAGCTTGAGTAATGCAGGCAATGAGCTCTGCGTTGGGTGAGGCAGCCAGCCAAGGCCTTGATGTGATAGATGAGCCCTGGAGATGCTGGGGCATGTTGTGCATCCCACGGCACTGTGACACAGGTTTGTGTGGAAGCGGATGCTGAGGCAGAAGTGCCAGGCTTCCTTTCTTTCATCACATGCACCTCATGGCTTGGGACAGAGCTGGAGCAGGCAGAGCTCCCCACAGCTTCAAGGAGCACTGTGCATTTGGGCAGTATTGCAATGTCCCCAGTAAAGAATCAAGCTGGGCTGTCCATCTCTCCATCAGCCCCTCCACACGCTGACTCCTACACACACGTGCAGTTTCCAGGCCCTGAGAAGATTTAAAATAAAGATGATGCAAAAAATAAACCAGTGAATGGGTGTTCTACATTGTGATGGGAGCAGTGTGGTTGGTATCAGGGGTACGGCTCAAGGGGAAGCTCCTGGAAAGGGGTGCCTGGACCAGGACAGGTGAGGGCCAGGCTGACCCTCCTGCCAAGAATTTTCTGCAGGATGTTTCATTCTTGCAGCTTTACCTGGATTCCCCCCTGTCATGAAAACGGACATTATATACCAGCCCAGGTGTTTGTTTAGGGAGCCAGCTCCAAATAAATAATTCAGGCTTACCATTCAGGCTCAATGCACTAGAGTTATAAAGGCTGTTTATAAATCTGTCATGGTTTCTTTATTTCAGCAGCATGTGGGACTGGCCCAGGGCTGCCCGCAGAGGAACAGTTGGGTCAGCCACATGGCTGCAGGGTGCAGCACCAACCTTGTGCAACAGCAGGCGGGCACTGATTTCCATACAGCCCAGAGATCGCAGAACCCAGGGCCTCGAGGCAGCAATGGAAATCTCTCCTTATTCTCATTGCATTAGCAACATGCAGGAGAAAAAAAACTCTTAGAAACACTAATTTCCTCTCCCCCCTCCCCCCCCGACACGTCCCTTTGTAAATATTCATCCCCTTGAAATTTCTTCTACCGCGTTCTTGTTTAAACCAACCCATTATGAGGTGACTGTCGTGAACACAAACCTTAATTACCAGTGTCTAACTCCACAGAGGCTGTGAGGAGAGAAGAACAAAGGATAAAATGACAGTGGAATCCTTCGGGCTGCTCTGCAGCATGAACCAGCACATAGTCAAAGGCTGAACGTGGCTGACTCCCAGGAGAAAGGAGCATGACACAGATTTATCATGAATCTTCACACCCCAAACTTTAATTAAGGCACCTGCCCAGAAATTAATAGGCACAAAACCTGATTTACAAGCAAAGGAGATTAAAAGATAAAGACAGTTCCACTCCCATTATCTGCAGCTCAGCACTGTTCATGGCTCACCCAGAAAGCTGTACCCCGAGTCCCACCACAGCTGAGATCAGCATGCGGAGCCAGCCGGCTCCATCAACATACCAAGGAATCTACGTGCATTTGCAAAGAAAAGCTTTTGGAGTTTCAGCTCAGATTTTGTGATCAAAGCTCTGCCCCATGAAGTAATTTTGGCAGAGTCCCTGCAGGGCAGGCAGGGCACTCTCTCTGTGCTGCCACGTTCCCCCAGCTGCTTTCCTGGATTTTGGGGACAGACCCCTCACTGGGGGATGCGGTGTAGCTCTTGCAGGCTGCGGTCCTGGCACAGAGCACATTTGGTAATGGAGGTTCTTAGTGGAGGTGTAGAACTGCCGTGGGGCACAGTGCACTCCAGCACCCCAGAGCTGCAAAAAGCAGGGCCAGTACATAGGGATGGGGTAAGGCTGGAGCCAAACCCATGTCTGAGGGTGAGGAGGACTCAGGACAAAGACCTCAGCTGGACCGCAAACATTGGATTAGCACAGGTTTGCTCTGGGCAGAGGAGAACATAGGTGTTACTTGAAGGTTTGCCTGTGCTGAAGAGATCATCCCAAGAGCACTCAGCTTAACCCTGGGGACACAGCGACAGAGGCTAGGGAAAAGGGCTAGAGCCTCTGTCCTCCGTGACAGGTGAAACTGGGGCCAAACGATGGGCAGCAGAGTGGAGAAAGCAAGGCATCAGTCTACAGAAGTGAAAAGCAAAAAGGCAGAGACAGACAGGAAAGTGCTGCAATCTCCAGCTCGTGGGCTGCACCCAGCCCCACGTGCACAGCTTGCCCCACGCAAACCACAGCACTGCATCACAGCCATCACACCCCTCTGCTCAATCTGTGAGAGTGGGTCCATCCCAGAGACAGGAAGCAAAACCTGACAGAGCTTGTGGTGCCGGGTTCCTGCTCCTCCCGAAAACCCAGCCAGACTGGCAACTTCCCCCACTGGCTCAGCCAGCCCTAGGCACAAAAGCAGCAGTTCCTGCCCCTTCACCTAGGACCAAGGAAGGGCTTCTCCCTCACTGCCCGACCTCGGGTCCCATCCTCATTCCCGTGGGTTCAAGCCTTGGTTCCACCAACATCCCCCAGGGAGCATGCGGGTCACACCCGGAGCAGACTGGGGGCTCCAGAATTTCCCCATTAGGTGCCATCGAGGCGTCCATTGCTCCCATCCTGCAGGCAAACCCCATCCTCTCCACGGCCAGCCTCTGCACAGCTGCATCGCGGATCTGAAACATACCAATGTGCTTTTTCCACTGACTCATTCTCGGCTTTTCCTTCCTTTCTTGGTATTTTTTTTTTTAAAGGCACAACCTCAGCCTTGCACCCAGCACAAGCCACGCGCCTGCTCATCGCCCCACCCAGGCACAGGCCCCAAGAACAGCCTCCTCCCTCCCTCCTCCCAAAAGCTGACAGCCCAGGGCACACTGCAAAGGAAGCTGCTGAACTAGAGCACTGCTTTACCCACTTTTGCTTTGCCCACCCGCCTGGCCTTAGCAGGACCCTCTCTGCTGCCCATCCCCCTTGCTGCTGGGAGAGCCCCACTGCCGGAGCCTGAGCAAAACCAACAAGAGAAAGCTCCAGAAGGATTTCAACAGCTTTCCAAGTAAGTGACGGCATTTTTTTACTTGCTTCCAGAGATGTCTCAGGGAAAGATTAACATTGCCTGCTAAAAAATCCTTTGCTGAAAACATCTTTTCCCCTCCCATCCCACCCACCTGTTTCTCTCATCATAACCCAGCAGCAGAGCAAGGGTAACCCCTCTGCCAACATAACACACTCCTTGCCAGTTCCTCTTCTTTTTGCTTTGCCTGGTTCCAGGTTCTGGAGGAGAGGTTGCGAAGCCTTGCTTATCAGCTTGCTGTAATAACAGGGATTTGAACACCACACACCAGGGCAAGTTTGCAGGTTTAGTGTTCTTGCTTGCATCACAAAGCATGGCAGCCAGAGCCGCAGGCTGGAGCTGCTGTCACGTGGTTGTGGGTTTTGGCTTTAAGGAGGGAGTTTTGTATATGGAAACCTGGGAAGATGTAGGAAGGTATTAAAGGCACTAGGTGCTTCTGTTAGAGCGAGGTGAATTAAGGTGCCTTTCCATCACCTACACCAATGCCTCCATAGCTTTTGCCTTGCAGCTGGGGCTGGCACAGGGATATCTCACCCTGTGCATGCTAGATTTTGGGACAGCAGTGCTGGGGGGGTCAGGTCTCCCCCAGAACAGCTGTCGGCAGATGTGCACGGGTGCTGCCAGTGCTGCACAAACCACCAGGGACTGTTAGTTTGCTGCCCAGGTCCTTCCTGCCTCCAGCAAACCCCGAGGCCTGCAGGTTTTGTCACATTTGAAGCTTCCTGAAATTAAACCACGCAGATGCAAAGGAAATGAAGAAATTAGCTAAGCAGCACTCACAAAGGGGACAGCAAGGAAATTGTGGGAGAGAATCATCCCACCACATCCCATTCTAGCAACATCTCCTGTGTGATTTCAGGCCCAGCTCTATAGGTATTTAATGTTTGTATATTGGATCATGATAAGCTTTGCTTTCCCACGAAGTAACATCTCTTGCTGGCACAGCCAGCCCCTCGCCCAGTTGAGGTGACATCTGATGGAGGAATGGACTGCATTAGCATGGGGCCAGCTCTCACTACAAGCAGCATGAGGGAAGGCACATTCAGGGCAGTAGGACACCATCCTCCAGTAGGGTCTCAGCCCCTAGCTGCTGCTTTCCTGCTCACACTTCTCCCACCTGGTCCCCCCACAAAGCATCTCCCTGCATCCAAACCTGCCAGGCAAACTCGCAGCACCCCTGGGACTCATTTCCTGCTGTCTCCCTGGCATACTTTGGGCTTTTACTAAATATTAACTCATCAGGTTTAAGGAGGGAGGGCTAGAGTGTGAGTCAGTGGCAGAACTGGGGACACATCCATGCCCCAGTGCTCCAGTCCAGTTTCCCCAGTAACACAGCGTCCTCCTTCATTACAGGCCTGGGAGATCAATAAGTGTCCAGCAGCAACGCCAGTGGTAATCACTTCTGTGGGATGTGACTAAAGCCAAAGGAAAGACCATGAACGTGCAAATGACAAGGGTAGAAATGATCATCCCTTCGGTAGTCTTTGCTACAGAAATGCTCTTGGAGAGTTTAGTGGAAAACTGAAGAGGCTGAGGTTCACCCTCATTGCTTAGGCTGAATCCCTCCTCAATCCATTCTGAAGTGTCCGTGGTAGCAGCAGCCAGCTCCAGAGCCTGGGACACCAGCTCTAAGTGACTGTAGTGAAGGTGTTGTGTTCCCTTTCATTTCAGCAATCCCAAGGCCATTTCACTTCCTATCGTCGTGTCCCTGTGGCTGGGACGTGGGCTGGCACGGCCCCCCACTGCAGCAGGCACCTCCTCTCGTCACCCATCTCCAGAATAAGATGGCTGCCCTTATTGCTGAAAACTTCCGCTTCCTCTCCTTGTTCTTCAAGAGCAAAGATGTGATGATCTTTAACGGCCTGGTGGCCCTGGGCACAGTGGGCAGTGAGGAGCTCTTCTCAGTTGTTGCTTTTCACTGTCCCTGCTCCCCAGCCCGAAACTACATCTACGGGCTGGCTGCCATCGGTGTCCCAGCCCTGGCACTCTTCCTCATCGGCGTCATCTTGAACAACCACACCTGGAACGTAGTGGCTGAGTGCCACAAGCGTGGCACCAAGAACTTCTCCACTGCCGCCACCTTCCTCCTCTTCGGTTCCATCATGGGCCGGGCAGCTGTGGCACCCATCACCTGGTCAGTCATCTCCTTGTTGCGTGGGGAAGCTTACATTTGTGCCCTCAGCGAGTTTGTCAGGCCATCCTCCCTGGACAAATTCCCATCTGAGTTTGGGGCTGAGGTGCTGGCGAGGTTCCCCTGCAAAGACGTGCCGGCAAACCTCACCAAGTTCAGGGACGAGGTGACACGGAGGCTGAGATACGAGTCCCAGGTAGGCCTGTTGGGCAGAGAGCTGCATGCAGTGGGTAAGACCATCATGACATGCCCTGATGCAACCTCTCTCTCTCTCTCAGCTCTTTGGCTGGCTGCTCATCGGGATCGTCGCCGTCCTGGTTTTCCTCACCAAGTGCCTGAAGCACTGCTGCTCACCGCTGAGCTACCGTCAGGAGGCCTACTGGGCCCAGTACCGCTCCAACGAGGACAAGCTTTTCCGCCGCACAGCTGAAGTCCACTCCAGGATCCTGGCAGCAAAGAACGTGAAGCAATTCTTTGGATTTGTGGCACTTGACAAGGAGGAGAAGGAGCTGGTGCAGGAGTTCCCAGTGGAGGGCGTCCAGCCAAGCCCCCAGTGGAACGCCATCACGGGTGTCTACATCTACCGGGAAAACAAGGGCTTCCCCCTCTACAGCAGGCTCCACAAATGGGCGAAAGGGGTAGAAGGGAACGGGCCAACCCCAGAGGGCCATGAAATGCTCTTCTTGGCTTCCTGAGACAGATAGGCACTAGGAGCAGTTCCCCAGTCTGCCTGGCAGGCCTATCAGTATTGGTGTGCAGCTCATGGATTTGCTGGGAATATTCCTACCAGCAAGATTGCTACTCTCAGCAGGTAAAATGGAATCGACAGCCTCAAGGTAGAGACTGATAAGCAATGCACTGAGCTGAGGAACCCCTCCCTTGAAGACAACCATCTTGCTGATGCTCCCAGAGGGACAAGGGAAGCAGAACAGATGCACACCTTACCTCTAGGCTGCTGGTGAGCCCTGCTGTCTTAAGTACCATCAGAAACCTCAGGGAGCAAGAGCCGGGAACATTTCTAGCTCTGACTCTTACAGTCCCATCTGTCTCACCTGTAGCAGGGCTAGTCCCAGCCATCCTACAAACCCACCTTTTTTTTATTGACACCAGTATCTTCTTATGCCGTTCTGGAGTGCCTGTTACACAGACAGGTCCTGGAGCACCTTACAGACTTCAGAGGGAAAGAGGGAAGCAGTAAGTACATTCCTGTAGCAATAAGGATACAATAGCATCTGGGAAGGAGTGGATCAGTAACACAGCAGCACACCAAATAACTGAGAGACTAAGGCAGGAGGAATCACCGATATTGTAGGCATTCAAAAAGGCACTCTGTAATTACCAAGTTAAAATTTGGGTAGGACACTAAACTCCCTTTGTTCTTATTGAAGCATCTAGCAACCTCTAATGAGCCCAAATGGTCGCAGCCATGAGAATATAACCCTGGAAGGTGACACCATCAGCAGAATAGCTTTCAGGCGAGCTGGCTTGGTGGAAGCTCAAAGGGAGCACAGCACTTACAGTGAACCACAGCACTGTGTGCAGCTCATTGCATTGCTCATCCATCATTGGGTGAGAGTCCTGCTTGTTTGGGTTGACAAGCTGCAGCAAAACCCCAGCCAGAGTTATACACATATAATTATGTTATATATATATATACACACACACACTGTATATATAATTATACTTTGCTGTACTAATGGAGCATCTTTCTTTCAGGGAAAGGAGGTAAGAAACTCGCCAGTCAAAAGACCACATTACATGCACTCACCTGCTCTGTTGCTACTGCAGCACAGGACTGTGGGAATGGGATGAAGGGAGCAGCCCTCTCCCTAATCCTCTACCACTGAATTCTTTCTACTGCTTTAAACAGTCCCTGCAGCAAGCTGTCTGTTTTAGGGATTCAGCTGTACTGAGAGTGGAAGGCCAGCAAGGTGTTACAGTAGTGCAATCACTGACACTGTGCTGACCATGGTTTCAAGGCTATTCTGGCACTGCACCCCTTTCTGCCCAAGAGTCAGACCTATACACCTAATGCTTAAGAGGAGGCAGGACAACGGAGTCTGGTTTTCCTACTTGCACAGTTTCTCTATAGACACAACTTCCATTCACACTG
Source organism: Odontophorus gujanensis (assembly GCA_013399175.1). NCBI lineage: Eukaryota > Metazoa > Chordata > Aves > Galliformes > Odontophoridae > Odontophorus > Odontophorus gujanensis. Next base: position 303,532 of record VXAB01006674.1, on the reverse strand, counting down.
TGTCTTTACTAAAAAGTCTTGAACTGTTAAAAAAATTAGCTCACTGAAATCAGAGGAGTTTAAACACAAGAAGATTTGAAATAAACTACTAAAAGAGATATTTTTCATTGCCTTTTGAGGGTTTTTTTAAGGGGGTCACAGAAGGCATACTTTAATAGTCCCTTTAAGCCAAGGTCTGGTTACTTATGTTTTCTTCCTATTAAATACTTACATCCTCTTCTGTTCAGATAACAGCAAAGTACTATGTTTTAAAGTATCATCACATATCATAACTTAGTGAAGGAGGTGTCCTGGGACCCATGCTCAGCCCCACCATAATTTGCCTTGCATTTGTGGGAAGGCCTAGCTACCAGCTGACCTAATCTTCAGGAATTATCATATCCAAGATTAAAAAAAATAAAAAATAAAAAAAAATAAAAAACACCTTCACTCACATGAGATAAAAGAGTTAATTTGCATTTCTCCTCATAGGCCCTGGGGTGAACACACATACGCACTTGCCACCCCCGCATGCAAGTCAGCAGATGCAAGGTAACTTGCTGAAACAGTAGCATGAGCTTACTCCACTTACTTCCCTTCATGACAGCCCTCATTCCTTTGAACCACCTCCACTTCCTTCTCCTCCTCTCCTCTCCTTTTGAAGGAGAGGGACAAGACACAATGCTTGCTGAAGGATTTGTTTATCCTAAGAATACAGCATGCGTATAGCCCAACCTTTGCTTTGTTTAGCTTCTGTCTTCCCCATTAACTCCAGCTGCTTTCCATGTGTTGGGATGGGCCAGAAACTTGTGCAGCTTGACAATTTTCCCACCAACTTCCTGGAGAGGCAGATTTGGGCCAGCAGCTGACAGCAAGGAGCAGAGCAAGCCACTGCAGTTGGAAATACTTCGCTGTAGTGTTTCTCTAGTATGTAGCAAATCCCAAACAATGCAATTGTAGGGATTTTTTTTCCTTTTTTCTTCCTCCCTTCTTCCGTAGCCCTGACAACGATCACTGATAACACAGCTCTGGGCTTCTGGTCCTCATAGCCCATCAGTGCCTTCCTGAATCATAGAATCGCTCGAGTTGGAAGTAGTCTTTAGTTGTCATCTAGTCTAACTCCCCTGCAATGAATAAGGAAATCCATAACTCTGCCAAGGCAGTCACTCACCCTGCCCCGCTGAAGGTGAGGTGAGGTCAACACAAGGATGAAAGTACCAAATGGGGAAAGGAGTGAGAGTGACAGCTACCAATACGTGGGAAAAGCTGGGAGCAAAGGGGCAAGGAGAAGTGCGGGGGGAAGAAGTACACCTGACTAACTTCTGCCAAAATGCACAAAGTGGGACACTGTCATATAGCTTTTTAACTCAAGAGTAAGGAAGCAAAGTACCAAAAGGGAAGCCACGGCAAGGTACCTGTCTTCCTGGCATGCTGGATCCCACAGGCTGAGCTCACACGCTCTATGCTCCTCCTGCAGAGGACAGCATATCAAAGATAGTTGGCTTTTTCTGTGTGGGTTAGCTGGGGATTATTTTTTTTTTCCCCAGAACAGAAAAAGCACTGCCTTTGACTTCAGTGATTTCTCTTAAAAGATGCCCTACTGAAAATGACTTTTTCTGTCATCAGACACTGGCAGTTTGTTAGAAGACGGCTGTTATCATGAGATCCACTGTAACTGGACATTGTATGCTTTAAAAAGCACACGCCTTTTCAGCTAAAAAGACCAAGAACATCCTGGGGCATGTTATCTGAAGGCCAAAGGAGTTAATTCTTCCCCTCTGCTCTGCAGTGCTGAGTCATCTGGGGTGATGTGTCCAGTGCTGGATTCGTCGGTGCAGATACCATCACTGGGATTACCAGAGAATACTGCAAAGGAACAGGAAAATGACAACAGGACTGGAGTAACCACCATACAAAGAGAGGCCAAGAGAGCTGGAGCTGTTCAGTCTGAAGAAGAAAAGGCTATAGCCAGATCTTATCCATGTGCATAAATACTTGTCAGGAGAGTATATAAAAAAAGGTAGAGCCAGACTCTTCTTAGTGGTGCCCTGGGACAGTTCCAGAGAAAATGGGCATGTGTCGAAAAGCAATAAATTCTATTTAAATGTAAGAAAACATCTTTATTTTACTTCTTTACTGTGAACGTAGTTGAACACTGGAACAGGTTGCCAGACAGTCTGTGGCATCTGTATCCTTGGAGATCAGAATCAAACCGGACATGGTCTCAGGCAATCTACTCTAGCTGACCCTGCTTTGAGCAAGAGTTTGAACCAGATAATTTCCCGCAGTCACTCCCAACCTCATCTATGCATGATTCTATGTTGCTCTGTCAATTACTAGAAGCACAAGGAACTTCAGATTAGCCTTTATAAGCGTAAATTCAAGTGAAAGGCAATATTCTACTCTGCCACCTTGCCACAGAGAGAAATCAATAACACATCACTGTACCTAAAAACAGTGGATCACAACAGCACCATTTCCATAGGAAAGTAGACCAGGTAGGGGTGATGTTTATATTGATTATAAACTGTCTTCAGTCATGAACAAAGATTATTTGTAACATTCAGACAAAGCCACAAACATTTATCTTTCTTTAGACTGTTTGCTCTTTCTACTTTGGTTTGGTCATAAACCAATACTCTCCAGAAATTCACTGTCCATGGAAACTCACAACTAAATTCCACGGCTCTCAGTTCCCACTTTGCATGGAGAGTGGAGTCTCTCTTCTTTTACTTGTGCTGTGTTTAGCTGTCAGTGAGGGAACTCTTGGCCTCTACATACTCTAGTGCTGCTGTTTTAACAGCCATGACAGTTTCTGCTGTGCCATATTTCTTCTCATAATCCAGGTAGCGCTTAAAGAAGAATTTCATCTTCTTTGGTGCTAAGTTCAGATGTATGACCCTCTCAAAGATGTCCCTGCAAGAAACCAAAGTGATTCAGATTGCTATGTTGGTGACAGCACTCAACACAAGCCCTGTACCTTGCCATTGAGCAAAGCACAGAAACTCATGGGAGACATACAATCTAATGCCTCAAGAAAGAGATTCATGAGAACTGGTGAAAGCCTCAAACCAGAAGCCTTCTTCATCACTCTGAAGTTACAGGACAATTGACACTTAGATCCAGCCATTCTATTTGACCTTATGTTCATGAAGTGCCCACAGCTGAATGGATAAGCAGTGTGAGAAGCTGAACTTCCTTTTGTCATCTCTCAGAAAAAAAGAGACCATTCTCCTCAGTTTTATGTTACAAGAGATAGAAAGGCTGAACCTTACTGCAAGCCCTCTAACTTCTGTTTTGCAGGTTGCACTTCACTATTAATAAATCCTCCTCTGCCATGAAGATCTCCTTGGAGTCTCCCCAGACCTGGGGAGAACAAGCTTTTGCACACCTCTGTTTTCTTTCCCTATGAGATACAAATTCTCTTTTGCTCTGGGAGGCCCTCGGAAGTATCACATTGCAGGGCACTTGTGCTCTTTTCAGGTGTTACTCCAAGCACTATGCTGTCCCTTTCCCAGCTGGCTAACTCACCGTACTTCCTTCTGGCTGCCCTGTTTGATCATGATGTCCATGTAGATGGACCAGATGTCTGTCCGCTTCGGGTAGCTGTTCAGGGTGCTCTCAAAAAGTGCCTTGGCATGTTCAGGGTCACCAAAACGGAACTCCAACTGTGCAAACCTTGAAATGACATCCACATCTGGAACAAGTAATGACACGTTAGGGGATCACAGCAGTCCTATTTCCTATGAAATGACACAAATTGAGTTATAATTACACAGAAAAGGCAAGCACAGACACAGCATCACCTCTGTTCAGAGACTACTGTGCAAAGTGGCTCTGGTCCCAGGTGGAGCATCAGAGCGAAGGACCAGCGAATTCTTTTTGTTTGTTTCACAAGAGACTTTGGTATTAATATCCATGCTGAAATTACCCCTCCCCCTGCAGTCAAGGAACGCAGATTCAACACTAACTGGCTGCAGTTTTCACTTATTATAATCACTGTCACGTGCAGAGATATCAGAAGGCAGCCCACCTACTGGGCACCTACAAATGCTTAGCCCACATTATGACGAGCGACAAGTGCTTACGTTCTTTGGTGGGCAGAGCCTTGAGAGCACGCTCCAAAAGCCTGTGTGTAGCCTCAGTCTGGCCTTGCTTCAGGAGGAAAGAGGCATATTTCAGCCACACTGATTTTTCCTGACGGAAACGTCTCAGCATTGTGTGGTACAATTCTTCTGCTTGCTGGAATGGCAAAGTTGGGTTAGATCACACAGATACATAACAAAGCCCAGTAGCTCATTAGACTCTTGCTCATTAAACTCTTGTTCCTGGCCCAGGCATCTCTAAACATTTGTGAGAAATAAGTATCAATAGTTCCTCATGTGATGGCAACCACATCTATTAACCTGAGTTACAAATAGGACAGGGCTAATATCTGAGAGCCAGAAGCTTGCACAGCCAGGACTGGTGGTTTACTGACATGACAGAACAGGATCTGACCTGGGAAGTGCTTGCACAGTCTTACCTTGTACTTCTCAGAATTTGCATAGATATCACACAGATGCTGGAAGACTTTCAGAGGTTCATTGTATTGAACAGCCCTCTCGAAGATCTTCATCAGTGTCTCCTCAGTGCCATACATGTTCTCCAAGTTCAGAAGAGCAACCCAGACATTCAGCTTCTCTTGTTCTTCCCTTAAAGCAGATGTGAACAAGAACATACAGTCCTATCAGCCTACATCGCCTTTTGCAAGGCCACCCAAAGACTTGCTAATTTGCAGCCTGTTATCAAGATGAGTGAAAAACCACTCTTGGAATACGCACTGCAGTTGTTTCATACTACAACTTCTGATCACTGTTGTTTGTAATAAAAAACCACATGGATGATTCAAGAAAACACAATCCACTTTACCATGCTGTGGAGATGCTTTAATACCCAAGGCTGTAGCCCTATGGAATGGGCAATACAAGTTTCACAGTTTATTTCATTATGTCATTTATGGACATCACTGACAGCATTACACTCTTCCAAACCCTTCCAACTGCTCAGAGGTACATCTGTGTACTCAGTGATACCTTGGGGAGTTACTGTGCCCACAGGCTGCAGCAAGCCAGCTGCAGGCCAAGTGTAGTGACTCACATCACACCTTCAAAGGACCAGCCGAAAATTGCTACCATTGAATTCTTCTGAGCATACTGAAACAGAGCTTCCCACTTCACATGCACACACACACACTGATGGCACAACCAGTGCTCTTCTCCCATCACCATTAACCCACCATTATTTCTTCTATGAGGCAAAGAAAGGCAAAGTCCCATTATTACCTGAAGCAGATTGTTTTAAGTGCTCTCTCTGCCACAGCTCTGGCCTTCTCAATCTCAGTAGCCTGGAGGTGGAAAGCCATATACTGCAGCCAGAGGATGGAGCTGTTGGGACTACTCAGCACCAGGCGGTCAAAATCATCTGCTGACTGGGGTTGACGACTGGGGTCCATCAGGGCTGCCTCTAATTTGCACAGCTCTTTCTCCTTCTTCTGCTTCTCCAGCTCCTTCTCCTTCTTTGTTTGTTTCTTCTGATGAAGGATTGGGGAAGAACAGATACTTCATGTCAGAATATGCAGGCTCAGCTAAAGCACAGCCAGACCCCGGCATGTCAAGGCTAGGCAGGTTTCTCAAGAAGAGGGGGCCATTTTTTTCAGGGAGGACCCTCCACTCACACAGAGTTTCCAACTCCAAAAAGAGAAGAACTGCATGAAGTCTGATTTCTTTTCATGAAATACATGAAACGCCGTAAGTGCTTCATTAGACTTGAATCCCAACTGCAGGATTCACACTTTCACATCCACCCTTGCTTTTCCTCTTTAACCTCAACCCCTCAGGCCAGCATTTGCCACCATCTTCCACTCTAAAGATCCAGGATACAAGGGAAGAAATTGTGCAAGAGTGGGGTATGTGGCTGGATCACTGAAGTGACTCAGATCTAAACTAGAAATAGATGACGGCACAGTTCTCAGCACAAGGCAACTATACCTTGGGCAAAGTATTTGCCATGTGTGGCCTCTATAGAGGTGAGTTTTGAGGGCCAGAAAATCCTGGAGAGTAAATATGAAAGCATTTCATGAGTTTATTTCCAGTTTTGCTGGATTGCTCACAATGAAACACCCTCTGAAAAAAAAACAAAACAAATCTTAATCACAGTATAAAGAAGCCCTTTATGTATTCTACGTAAGAGGGCTGTAATTTGAAAACAGTTTCCATCTCCAGGCTTTCCTTTAAATTTAGAACAATTAAAAAAAAAACCACAGATGAAATCAAGTACAAGTATTGTAACTTCATTAAAGTGTTCAACCGTTTTTTTTTGTTGTTTTTTTTTTAACATGTCTATGTGGGAATCCCTATTTCTCTTCTCTGCTTTAGAGATTACCTGCTTCTAAATCCAGCACTCAGAGTAGTTAAGGAATTTCTGTATTAGCTGCCAGAGAAGGTCCCTTGGGTTAAGAGGCTTTGCACCCAGACAGTCAGACATGCAAATACCAAGAAAACATGTGATGGCCACCATGTGGTGTCTCCAGTGCAGGAGGTACTAGCACAGGGTACCTTAGGCTGTGGATTCTCCTCCTCTTCCTCGCTCTCCGAGCTATCTTCCTTTTGACTCGGTACAGGCATTTCCACCACATTCATGTCCTCATCCCATGTGAAGCCTGTGGAAACTTGCAGCCTGAGAACCTCACCACGTTTCCTTATCTGCTTGGAGGAAAACAAAGCATGCCCTAGGTTTTAATTTGAAGATGTTACACTGAAAGTAGACACAGATGCTGTTTGTTTGGTGTTTACAGCCTACTGTAACAGTCTACCATTGACTTCCCATGCTTGCAAACAGCTCACCAGAAAAGCACTGAACTCTAGTCACCTATGCTGTAAATGAAACCCAGTTCATCTTGAACCATTCACAGCTGACCAATTGTGCCCCTTGTATCTTGGTAATGACAGTTCATGTCATGCCAGTTAGAACTGATACAGAGCTGCGAAGTTCTTTCCAATTCACATACTCCTTCCAACTTCTCACCTTTGATTTCTTTTCAGCTGCTTCTTCCTCCTGGTCACCATCCTCTTCTTCCCGGTAGTACACCTCAATTCCACTGTCACTTTCATCTGCTGGGGTGACCTTCCTTTTTTTTGTCTTTGTCTCCTGCAACAGGGGGAAATGAGCACACAGTGAAAAGAGACAGCTGGATTAAGTCTTAAAGACAATTCTGAATACATAGTAATGAGTCTGACAGCAGAGAAAAGGCAATGCCCTGGTACAGCATTCTCTACTATGCTCTCATATAATGGAGACAACAGAATAAACTCATGCTCACCTACATCTATTGGCAAAAGTCAATAGAACAGCTCCCACAGTAACATTAGTGGGTTGCTTATTTAGTAAACTCCAACACAAAAAGATCTGTTTCTCACTTTTGCTTATCTCTAATAAAATTTAATAGTTTTTTTGCCCTATTTGAATTCCCCAGCCCAGCACAATCCCAGGGGATTTTCCCAGTCATCAGTCATTATTTGGGCTAAACAAGTCCTAGGCAACTACATCCATACCTGCTCATTTTCAGAGTTCACTCTCCTCTGTTTTCTCTTCATCCTAAGCTCTTCTTTCTTTTTCTTGTTATCTTCTTCTCTTTTCTCTTCTTCTGCACCATAACGTGGTAAGCCTAGAGATTCGGGCAAGACGCTTGGCATCCCAGTGTCCTCAGGCAGGAGAGAGAGCTCAATGTGATTTTCTTTTTTATTTACACTTCAGAGAGTTGCCAGGAGCAGTGAGAGAGAAGAAAATAATCATAAGAACATTTAAGATGACTGCAACTATCTGAACTAGTCTCAAAAATCTTCCAACCTTTTACTGTTCTAATTTCCATTCCCACTTCCTACCTCATCTCCCTTCTACTAATCAAGAGCCCTATTTCAAGAACCTCAGACTTACTCAAGAACCTTGGCAGTGAGCAGCTTTCCCTCAGGCAGGTATTTCTCATATAAGGAGTGTTTCTGTACAAAGTAAGGGGAAACATTCTGGAACAGGATTCGGCCCAGAAGAGAAGCAGATAAGCTGAGAAGGACAAAACATATGTAAACAAATGGTCCTTAACAGAAGAGAAAAAGCACAGTGAACGTGTGAATCAGTGGTACCACAAGTTCTGTAGAGTATCACACAAATTTTACGTATTTCAATTTCACAGGCTCAAGAATATAGCAATGAATTTAATCCCAGGAATCAAAATGTCATTTTGCAACACAAAACTACAACGGATGCTCTCCTGAAGATCCCAGAACTGTACATCCAAAGTTTGCCAAGACCCCCATTTCCCAGTACAGTTTTATTTGGTGCTCACCCAAAGAATACTCCTGATGGAGTAACTGATTTGACATAGCCTCTTACTAGCTGGCCTTTTTTAACATCCTTAATACATGTTATTTCGACATCCTCCACTTTGCTGATGTTCCTTGGGTTTAGCCTAAAAGAACAGAGAGGTTAGAAAGTACAGCACTCTTTCATCTAAGAATACCACATTCTACTCTAGATATCAAACAAAGAAATTGGTATTAAGAACAGCCAGTACATTCTGGAAAACACACCAGCGCAGAGACACCGTTCACTTAATTCAAATGCACTACTAATGGACTATCTGCATCTTTGCCAAGTTACACACAGCATTAGAGAACAGATGTGGTACTGTAAACAAGCCCAACAAAATGGATTTGGGGCACCACAATTTAAATAGGATATACAACTGTAACAGAACATCCAAAGGAAGGCAACAAAGATGAAGAAGGGTCTATAGGGCAGGATGCATCAGGAGCAGCTAAGTCAGTTGGTTGTTCAGCTTTCTTACGGGGAAAGCAGAGGGGCAGGCACCGATTGCTGCTTTCTGGTGACAGCAACAGACCCAAAGGAATGGTATGAAGCTTGAGTCAAGGGAGGTCAGGCTGGGAGTCAGGGAAAGGCTCCTCACTGAGGGGTGGTCAGGCACTGGAACAGGCTCCCCAGGGCAGTGGTCACAGCACCAGGCTGACAGAGTAGCACTGCTGGGACAACACTCACAGACACAGGGTTTGAATGTTGGAAGGTCTTGTGTGGAGCTAGAAGATGGATTCAATGATCCTTGCAGGTCCCTTCCACCTCAGGATATTCTATAATTCTAGGAACAGATCAGCATGGTCTCCTCTGACACTAAGAAAATGTAAAATGCTGTCTGAAGTTTTGTGCAAGACTGGCCTGTTTGGTTTTTTTTCCCCTCCTCATTTGTTTTTAAGATAGTTCATTCCAACACATTCATGTATTTTTGCTGCATAGAGAAGACAATACAAGAGGTTCCGTTTTAAAAGAAGATATTTAACACATTCTGTTCTTTACTCAAAATGGTTAAAATGCAGCTGAACACTGAAAGTAACATATTCGAACTGCAAATTCTAGGAACTTTTCCCTTCTTCCTAAACAAAAAGGGGTTGTCTATAAACAATGAGAAATAAAAATGCAACCTGAACACTCTTTATCAGCTCTACATTAAATGTCAGACTCTGCAGACTTGTTGATACACAGGAAACAAGTCTAATCCTTTACAGAAAATAAATAAGTAAATAAATCTAGCTCTTGTCTTCCGAACACTTTACAATGAACTGTACAAAGCAACAGCAACCCGATTTCATAATCTTTTTTCTCACTGGTAGGAGATAGATAGCTTGAAGGGAAGACACCAACCTGGACTGCCGAAGAGATAATTGGATTTTCCCATTCTCATTGGAGAGGATGTAACATCTGCATAGCAGAATAAAGGGAGGAAACAAAGGAATTATTTTTTACCCTTAAATAAAGGCACATAAAAACACTGTCCCTTGAAGCACTTATTGCCTAACACAAAGCAGCATGACAGAAAAACTCATGACAGCATTTGAAGGACGTTTTGAAACAAGTCTATTTCCCATACCTAGTCTCTATTAGTAGCATAAAAGAATTGAAAAGTGTTACAGCTGAATTACTTGACTCATTTCACCCTTCCAACAAATATGTGCAGTAGAGAAAGGCAATTAATTGAACATTATAAATGTAAAAGCAACTGGTTTGCCAAATAGCACACAGAACTACAGCAGATCTGGGATAACTGACCTCTCTCAACCTCATCATCAACTTAACTGCAAGATTATCTTCTCTCAAATGACAGTCTGAGAAGGCAATCAAAAGGGGCTTTTTCATTCTTGAAAACTGATGTTTCAGCTGAACACATATGAGGTTACAGTCTTCTCTTCCAAACAAGCAACCCAAAAAGTAAGCATTACTTCGTAGCCACGAGCTGAACCTTACAGATCTGACATCACCTTATGGTAGTGAAAAAACTGTCAGCAGATAGGAATATATTTCTAAGCCTTTTTTCTTGAAAGAACAGCAAGAGTTACTGACCTGACAACCTTGCCAATTTTGAAGTCACTCAGAGGACTCTCTGTGTACTTATCACTTAGGTGAAAGATACTGACTTTGCCAGTCTTCCCACCTGGCAGACTGATGCTCAAACCAACGTGAGGAATCATTTTTGCTACCATGCCTACAGTGATGGTGCCCGTTTCCAGTGAGTGAATTCCTGGAAAAGGCAAAGGAGGGAAAAGTCCTTAAAATACTCTGAAAGCATGCAACCAAAGTAACAGTGCTACTGAACCAGAGAGGCTGATTTTAGTTGCACAGTCACATATCAAACCCACTAGCTTTCAGCAAGGTGCGATCTGTGCTCTCTTGGTTTACTGCACCATGCTTGTCTTGAGAGCACAGACAAGGTCTTTTAACTGCACAGTTACAACATCCAGAATAAGTTACAGATATTGAAAATGTATCACCTCATGTTTGAGGTCAGAAAGGAATATATTCAGATAAGGATTTCTGTCTGAGACAGTAGGTAAGCAATTCCTTAAAGATTTGACCCTTCTTGCCTTGCACACTGCTACACCTGGAGCAGACTCTGAGGGGTTAGTTCCAAGGAGCTTCAGCTTGGCTCTCAAGTGTAATAGCTTCCTTCACTGTGGAGGTCAGTGAAGATCCACCTCTGAGGAAAGCATTATATTTAGTTGTGTCCTGCTGATAAGGCTGCACTATACCTGTGAGTGACAAGAAGAGGTTTGTTTCAGTGGCATCTGTTCCAGTCACTGTAGCAGATAATGCTTGGCCATTTTTGAAGTTCTTTTCTGGATGTTTTAAGACCTGAAAGGGAAGACAGATTTCCACTTACTAGCAGAAAAGGAGCTCTGCACAGCAACAATGACTTGTGTATACTCTGAAGAAGCTTTAAACTTTTTAAATGCATTTTTAGCTGCGTACCCTTGATAGATAGCTCAGCTTTCCTCCAATGACTCAGCTAACCTGGTCTGAACTAGATACAGGCATCGTACTTAGCACTGAGGAGCAGTTATGCCTAAAAGGCACGTCACTAAGCTGAGTTCACGTGGACATCAGAAGTGTCAATGGCTGTCACTAGCAGACATACACAGGAAAAAAAATGGTGTAGCTTACCTATAATAACCTCTTACCTTGGTGTTCAGAGACAGCAGCAGACGAGGAACTCTTCCTCGAATATCAGGGGCAACTTCTACCTCCAGCCAATTTTTCATGATGTTATACTGAAAACACAACAAACAGCCAAAAACAGCATGAGAACTTCGGTGAGCGACACCGCTCCTTCAGTGGACTCACTAATTTTAAGGCTAGAAAGAACTACTTCGGCCTTGGCTCCTGCACCAAGCAAAAACGGTGATTTCAGTTCTACTCTTAAGCACATAACACTGCTGTGATCCACAGACAAGCACACAGAAAGGATCAACAGTGAGCATACTTAGTGCTGGTCACACAGTTTATCAAAGGCCATTTTGGTAGACTGCACGGTGGGAAGCATCTGCTGGCAACACACTGGAATGTTTAAGACCACCAGTCAGCACAACTCACTCAAGAATAGAAAGTACAACTTCCCTCTAGTCTTCTTGTAAGACATTATGCTTTGCACAGACTACTCTCATGGTTAACTAAGAGCCTGGTAGTGTCAGTTTGCTCACAGGTTTAAGCTAAAGCCCCTAGGGTTACCTCCACCTGCTGTCTCCTTCTAGCACACTTCTGACCTCACCTTCCTCACAAAACAGGTCACTGTCTGTCCAATGCCATAGGGTCCAAGTTTCTCATGGGTGTCATCTGTCATTATTTCAACTTTCCCTTCTATTTCACTGTTTACAAACAAAGAAAGTGGACATCAGTTAGGTTTGGTCCTAGCAATGCAGACAGAAACTAGAAACCCAAGAAACTGTGGTGAATCAATGTTACTGTGACAATGCCTTGAGCTTAAGATGAGAATTCTTTCAACATGAAGGAAGGAATCTTTCAACATGATTCTGACTGGCTACATGGATACAAGCTCTGTAAAGCACATACAGACAATACAGAGACCAACACTCACCTTGGACGAATGCTGAGCTCTGGAATGGAGCGTGTGAAGTGTGGATGAGTGATGGGCAGGTACCTAAAGGACACAAACAGTATCAAAGTTCCTCATTACTTCAACACACCCCAGCCACCTGTACTCCCTTCTGCACTGTTGAAAAACAACTGCAAGCTCCTAAATACTACAAAATCCTTTCTGTTTTAGCCCTTCCTAGTACTACTTCAGTGCCAACTTAGGTACACAAAGTATTTAAGTAAATTTAATCTTGAACCAAATTCTGCTTGCATGTAAGGTTTCCACTGGACATTAAAAAAATCAGACATCATTCTTGCAATCTACACTCAAGATAAATCCAGTGACAGAGGTAGATAACAGTTGATTCACTGAAACATGGATTTGAGATAGAATATAACAGCAGATTTCCTCAGGGTCTCAACTACTTCAGAAAGGATAGCCATCACAGCATCTGGTAACACCAAGAACAGACTAGACTATTTGAATTAAAATAATTCCACCTTTTCCATTCACAAAGAAATGCTTATTTGTAATGCTTATTGTCCCACCTGTGAGTATTCACATCTCTGCCTCCAATGACCCGGGCAGTCACCTTCTGTCCAGCTTTCAGAGTGTATGTTGGAAAAGACTGTATGGGCACTTCATCCAGAATCCGGGACGCATGGATTGAACCCGTGAATTTGTCATCAATGACAACTGTGACATGAGTTGGTTTGACAGATTTAACAGTACCAGTAACGATGTCCCCCAGACAAAGAGAGTGCTTCGCAGCAGCAGCAAGTGTCTCTTCTAATGCTGCCTCAGACTCTTTCTGGTCCCTTACAAAAACATTCTTCTTTGTTGGGTCTTGTACTGCCAACAGAACTCCTAGATCATTTGCCTTCACCATTTTTAAGGTTGCATAGACTCTTTGTCCCACCTTCAGTTTTTCTGAGTCAAAGCGGAAGGTATCATTGAAGTGACAGGCTATGGGGATAGCTGCCAGCCGGCCTGAGTCCAACAGAGACACGATGGCAACCTCTTCTGCTATGTGCTGCACGATGGCAGGGTGCTGGGAGTTCTCTGTGAGCCGCTAAAACAGAAATGGAGATTATGACATTGCTGAGATTTCATTCCCTTTACACAATCTCCTGCAGCAAAAAAGGAGAAAGAAGGACTCCCCCACTCAAAATTCATTATTCCGCTAGGGTATAAGATGGGAACAGAAGCATTAAAACTGAACACCTACTTGCTTGGCTCTTTTCTTTAAGAGATCTTCTCGAAGAGAAACATACACCTTGGATGTGATGACATCTACATGAAGAACCAGACCCTTTGTTTTCTCACCAGGAACAATATTTTTGCCTACAAACAAGAACAGAAGTTATCTCCTGATGACAGTAAAGTACTTCGAGTAACTGAGCTTGTGGCACATGACAGGTAGTAAAGGTCACCTCTGGATCAGTTTTAATGGTTTAATTCATAAAGTTGCAGTGACAAAAAGACTACTTAATTGCTAATGTAACTAAGTTACTCAAGGAAGATAGCAGAAAAGCAAACTACACTTCAAGCTGTCCCTGCTCTGATTAGATTCCTCCCGGGTTGGTTCCTCACCTGAATAACTAATTTCAAGATGGAGGGTTCATACTACATGAGAGAAACCCAAAGCAAGCAAAGAAAGGACCCCCACCTCCCAAGTGGTAGTGAGTTGCTGTTACAGTCAAGCCTCTGACACAGCTGCCACTGAAGAGTGCTGAGCCATCCTCCTTCACATCCTGCACAACCAGCTGCAGCTCCTTCCCAGGCACCAGCTCACAAAGGAGTCGGGCCAAGCCAGACTGCTCTAGAAGAAGGGAAGGAAGATTGGGATGTTAATTTTACTTTTGTTTCTTAACAAAACAGTTTCACATTTGCTTAGAACAGCACAAACAAGCACTTATATCCACCTCCATAGTGGAAAACACTGTTTAGGCTCCTGGATCTGTAAAGGAAGTACATATAAATACAAAAAAGTAAATTCTATGATCCATTGAAAGCAGAAACAATTTTATGACACTAAGGATCTGATAATTCTTTAAAAAATAGAATAAAAATCAAGTTTAGGTACTGTTTTGCTTCACTGGTATACTGCAGCAATACTCCCAGGCACAAAGTAAAACTCCTTCAGGACTTCCAAGAGTCATTTTTCCATTAAAAAAAAAAAAAACAGACAAAAAAGGAAAAACCACATGCTTACACCTCTGCTTAAACATCAGAAAAGTTTCAGAGCTTGACACAATATTCACATACCCATAAGATGTTTGGAGTTTCACTCAGGTCAGTAGGCTAAGGCTCTTATAATAAAAGAGCATGCAGTGCAAAAAATTAACCATTGCCACATTTAAAGAAAACAGACAACTATTCATGTGACACAACTAAACTGTGAAATTACTGCCACAAGATGCTCCAGTTGCTTAACTTTTAGACTGATTCGTAAATCAGTTACAAATTTTCACACTAAAAACAAAAACAAACAAACAAAAAAATAAAATAAAATTTTCTCCACTGCTGGAAAAAGGCTGTGGTCCACTGAGAAACCAATCTCACCCTGGCCTGTCTCATTTTCACCTTCATAGACACTTCTGAGACACTCCTCTACTGGTTGCACTGCATCTCCATTATTCTTCTGGTATAGTGACCCTAAGGTTCATCTATTTATACCCTTACTTTTCATTTTATAAGTTTCAACCTCAAACCAATGCAAGAAACCTAGCAGACTCAAGTGCAAAGAGATTCTTTGCCCTGTTACAGCTCTAATTCCAAAAAACTTTCTTGTCAATGTAGGACACTGCACATACATCCTTCTCCTAAGAAGCTCCTCTTGAAAGCTAAATCTCTGCTTGAACTTCATTAAAAAAAAAAAAAAAAAAAGACAACAGTTTTCCTTTTTTATTCCTCTGAAGACTACTTTTCAAGATAAGATCCCCTTTGGTAGAACACATGCAATCTTTTACCTCTTCTTCTCAACAAGTTCCTGATGTCCACCATCTCCTTGAAATACTGATTCAGTAGTGAAAAGCTCTCTGCAGCTGAATCACCAGAGCTGCACTCTGACACCTTCAGATTGAGGAGCACACGCTGCTTCTCCTTGTCAGTGCTCATCACCTTTGCAATTACGGTCTGTCCCACCTCAAAGTGGTCCTTGGTGTCTGTCACAAACTTGTCACTCATGCTCTGTGCAGGGAAACAAAGTGGCAAGGATTATTGGACACAGCTGCTAACTTGTCAGACATCGGCAGTGCTTTTCTGGAGAAGGGTTTGAGTCAAGACTTAATGACAACTCCAAGAGAAATTAGCCAAAATAAAGAGCTGTCAATTACAATGAATTACTGAAGTCACATGAAATCTCTGAACAACGCTCTTTACTTCATTTAAGAAATGAGTTGAAACACCAACATAGAAGCTGCATTTACCACACAGGGTAAGATGCCCAAACACAGAACCCCCAGCCCTACTGTTCCCTCCAGCCTTCCTTAAAGATCATGTTTCAGCCCTTCCTGATGATTACACACATGCTGTTTTCTGAAGTCAAGTGAATGCATGACTTACCACTTTAGGTGCCAGTCCTGTCACACCAAAAGGGAACTCCACAAACACTCCAAAGGGCATAACCTTCCTCACATAACCAATCAGCTGCATCCCAGGCTGGATTTCAGAGAAACTTCTCACAACTTGCTCTTCCTGTACAGCAGAAATCACTGCAGATTTCCTGCACAAGATCTTAACTAACCGTTAGGAAAAATGGGAAGATGAATAAAAGGAGCTTGATGCCAATCTCTTGATGCTGCTAGTCATTGAGCTACAGCAATTTTACATATTAAGCAGTACAGAAGCCCCAAATCCTGCCATTTCAGTTAGCATATTGATCTCCTCACACTAAAATTTAGTAAATGTTACTCAGTATTAATGATGCACGCTTCATCCAGCTGAACTGAAAACTTCCCAATATTTCAGTTCCTCCTTCTGGTATAAATGTTGCTATATGTTTAGCAACATTTCTGCTAAGATTATGATATGATTAACATTGATGCCCAGAAGCTGTCTGGGAAGCTCACCAATTTCACAACCACATCCTTGTCTCAGTGGGATTCTAGAAGCAGTAGAGCCTCACTCAACAAGCAAATTATAGTGACTCCTTGAAGGCACTTCTGCTTCAGTGCATTAACTAGCAAATATTGTTTGTAACAGATACTCCAGATTCCTGATAGATTTATTTTTTTTTTCTTGTCCTCCGTCTCCCTCATTTGACTGGTTGAGGTAACAAAGGATACAATATGATCCCCCTTGTCACTCAGGCACATAACTCTGGGCAAGACATCCCCTTCTTGAAGGCAATGCCACAGCAGTTTAGAGTTAGCAACGAAGTCAGAGAGGTACACTGTAGGAAGAGAGGCTATCACATCGCCTCTGTCTTCTAAGATAGAAACCTCTAGCCCATTCTCATTCTTCTTCAAGATTTTCACATCAACCATCTGAAAAAGAGAAGAAATAAAGTGATATAAAAACCAAAGCGTCTTTTAAGTATGCAGAGGGTGCCAAATGCTGGCCTTTGACATGGCCTCTCAGCCATACAAGAGAGAATCTCACATCAACAGGGCTGAGCCCCCAGAAACATGCCAGCTGTGATATAATTCTCAGTTCCCAGTGAAATCAAAGACCAGAAACAGCTGGTTTTAATTTTCCTGGTTATGATTTTCTGTATGAAGGGTGAAGGGAATCATTTCATACAAATTTAAAAACAAGCAAATAAAACAACTGTCACATTCCTGCACCAGTAACATCTGTAGGGTGTTAGAAACTGTTCATTCCAAAAAAACAAAAGGCAAGCATTTAATAAACATTTCTCTGAAGTTATTTTTCTCTGAGGTGCAAAATCAGCTGGTTTTAGACTGAACAAAAACAGCATCCAGAAGAAAAATGACCTCATCAAGGAGCAGAAGTACTATTTGGTATCCCCTAGAAGTCTGTTCTGGGTTTCCTTTGTCCTGACCTCTGACTACAGATTCTGTTTTTGATCTGACCACAAAATAAGAAATGCATATTTAACACTAGCTCCTGACCTCCAGCTGCTTTTCTTGAAGCAGTTGCTCAAAGTGATTGCAAATTTTGTACAGAACACTTAGAGGCAAAAAGAGAAATAGCCATGGAATTCAATACCTCTCCTATTTGATATTTCACTTGCTGATTCTTCTTTGGTGTACATTCACTTCTGCCTTCAGGAACAGGCCTGCTTGATAACCTGAAGGACAGCAAGAGCCTTTCCTGCTGGGGCTCGCATTTTAAGACCATTACTTTAACAACCTGTAGCAAAAAACAAAACCAAAAAATTAAAAACCCCACACACCTATAGAAAAAAAAGCTCTGTGAGATAGCCAAAGAAGAGCTGACCATTTCACACTCTCCACTTACATAGATGAGGCTAACTACTACTTAAAGTGAAAAGTGAATACTTCTTGGTGCATTTGGTTTCTCCAAGGAAAACTCACATCAAAGCCAATTTGACGGGAGATTTCTCTTTTGCATTCATTCACACAAGGCTTGACATAGGTAAATTAATTACCTGGCCTTCATGGAAGACTTTATCTGGACAAGATATGGGCTCTGAGCTCAGCTCGTTCTTCGGTACCAGACCTTTGACATCATTGTAGAACTTCACAATGCAGCCAAATTCCCTTGCACACACCACAAAGCCATGTGTGATCAGACCTGGTTCTGCATCTTCATAACTGGAGAGGATTGGAAGCTTTGATTGCACAAGAGTTTTCTTTAAAGTAAGGAATAGCTTCTTTTCTGCAGGATTGCACTCTAACACCTACAAAAGCAGAGTAAAAATAAGGTTCAAAAGGCACGTCTGCCATTGTCCAACCAACACAGGAGCTAAGTAGTTAGAACGAAATATAGCTATTTAAAGCAGCTGAAGATCCTTTCAAGCAGCTCTCACCCGACACCTGACTTCATCTCCTATATTGTATTTCTTCTCAGGCTGCTTCAGGATCACATCAGCAAGATGCATGGATGGCACAAGCCCTTTAATTCCATCAGCAACTTTCACCTGCATCCCAATGGGTTTCAGAGACAATACTTTGCCCTTAGAGACCAAATAAGAGAAAATGATCAGTAAACACAGCATGAAAAGTAAGCTATGCTCAGGTAAGAAGCAATCACGACACTGCACCACATACTACTACTAAATTTGACAAGCCCCATAAAATAAAATCTTAGTCTAACCCACACCAAATTAATCTCATCCATTAAACACTTTACACATTGCATAACACTTTCACAACCTAAACATAGTCCACTTCCGCAAAATTCCTATTGACTCTGGCAAACTGCAATTGTTTCAAGAGATAAAATCAACAGAGTCATGACTCAAATGTAAGAATGACCCACTGTGATCACCTTGCCACCATTAACAAAAATCTGAGCAAAACAGAAAGATGAGTATCACACTGTCAATGAAGTCCCTAGAAGGAAAAGTTTTTCTTTCTGCTTTCCTATCACAAGCCTGGATCAGAAATTGAATGAGTATGCACATTAAGCAAAAAAATGTACACTAGTTAGATCATTTCTTTAAGTACAACTGCTGCACAGTGTCAGTGCTTCAGGAGCTCACCCGCATGACATCCCCCGTGTGAATATCTCGGTGTAGAAGAAAACGAGCTTCAATAATTTGGCTAGGAAAGAAACAGAACAAGAAGTGACCTGTCAGGCAACATTAAAAAAAATTTTAAAAAAAAGGATAAGAGGAAACAATCTCCTTTTCACTCTCCTTTTCATTTTGTCTGAAGTATCTTTTATACCACACATACCAAACACTCCACATCACCACAGTTTTGTGTTTTACCCCAGCTGACCCACTTTCCAAGACAGCTCTCTGGACAAAGGTCAGACAGGTTCGCCAGTTTCCATTCCTGGTGACAACCACCAGGCATAGCTCCATGGAAAGAGAAGCCATAATCTGCACCATTTAAAGCCACAAATGGAAGTACTACGGGGGAGGAGCAAAACAGGCTGGGACTTGGAAGAGCACTGTTAAGCTACCTGCTCAGTCACAGTCTGACATGACCACAGCAGAAGACATTTAGCCTCACTAGGCCTCAGCCCACCATACACGTCATCCCTACAGTTAGAGTAAAACATACATGATATCCATGTACCCTGACATGAGACAACACAGATAAAAGCTAAAACCTTCAGATGGCTCCAGTTCTGCAAAACAATGTAGTACCCTCCCACATAGACCAAACCCTTCTGATCCTTCAACCAAATTTACTAGGGAGTCTGTAAACTTACTACTTCAGAGATACTATGCACATCTCATCCATCAGGCTGTAGTCAATGATCCGAGACTTGTGTTTACATCCAGTCTTAAATGCTGCAGGTTTAAAAGATTTTCTGTTTTTTGACAGATGTTTCAGCTAGAAAAACAAATGAGAATTCAGTGTTTGGAAAATGGAAACAACCTTAAGTTGAAGTAGTAGCAGCTGACGAAAATCATTCTTCTAACATACCCTTTGTGCACCAAGTAGCACCAGCTCTTGTGCAACAATTCACCTACATGTCCAACCTATATAAGGGAGGCTGCATTTAACCAACACCTTCCACATTTTTTTTAAATTGTTTTGTATTTGTCTCTCAAAGAACATTATGGTAAGAAATAAAACATAGGCCTAATTTTCTTCCCCAAGAAGCTAAGAGATTTAAGGAGTTCCCTTCACTGCCCTGGTATTTACCCGTGCAAATGCAAGAGTGCCATCATCAAGCTCAAAGACAGCACCAAACTGCTTGTAGAAAGCCTTCACTGTAGACTCTTCCACCACGGCCCCTATGCGATCATTGGAGAGCTGGTTTGGGGATCTTCCAGGGTGGAGGAAGGCCTGCCGCAGGGTAAGCCGCACCACCTTGGAGGTGGGGTGGACAGAGAGGATGCAAGCCTTCACCTAGGAGAAGATAGTATTTGTTATCAGTATAACATCACTGTACATACAACACTGAAGGAAGTCAGACTATTCATGGCTTTTAGACATCACGCTTGGTGCCTGAACTCTGCTCGCATATGAGCACTTAGCATCTTCTCAGTTTTAACAGTTCCACAGATCAGGACTTTTTGCATTCATTTGTTGTTTATGGGCTAGTCTGGTAACAATGCAATGAGGGGAAGACAACTGCAGAACTCATCTGCCATCATTCACAAGTATCCCATGCTTTCCAAACAAGTCTAACATTACCCCAGAAATGGTTCTGCTCTTTAGAGCCCTAAAGCAGTTATGATAATAATTCAAATGAAAGATTAGAAAAATAGCTTAGATGACACTGAAAAACATCCTTCCTCAAAATGCTGCTGGAAAAGATAACAATAACTCCAGTCAGGCTTCATCCTCTTCTTACCACTTGATTTGGAGAATAATTTGTGGATTTCTCTGGATCCACATGCATGAAATCCACAATGCCAGTGAAGTAAGACAGAAAGGTCAGACTGATACCCAGCGGAGACACCTAGAAAGGGGAAGAAAGTTATACAAGAAGATGCAGAGAAAAAAAAAATTAGTTTTCAGAAACAGAGAACAATTCACACATTGCACAAAAAGTCACCCTGCACTAAACAAACACATCAAAATAGACAACATCACTGCTAACAATTTTGTTTTCTACACTGTTTTGTAAAAACAATCCTTCAGATTTTCCACTAACGTTGTCCATACTCTGAGGAGTGCTGCAACAGTGCTGAATACTTTCCTAGGCACAGGCCATAGAAAAAAAATCATCCCATTCTTCTCCATGGTTAATTGCCAACTGCTGGCGATAAATACTCTTAGCATCAGAAGCATGGCAAACATCAGACTGTAGGTGAAACCACAGAGCACCTAGCTGAAAACAGAGCCTTCTCTTTTCATGTAATTGAACTCAAACATGAAGTTTTACAGATTAACAACTTCCACGCCCATTTTATCTGTACCTCTCCAGGAGGGCTTGAAAATGAACAAGAACAAAAAAAAATCCCCACAAACAGAAACATAGCTTACCTTCTGCACTTGAGCTTTCACCACCAGCCCGGGCAATAGATTAGAGAGTGTCCAGTTCTGCTGCTCTGTTGCAATGGATGCAGCAACCTTTGATCGATCAGCAGACAAACGGACCACTCTTCCCTCATTCTTTACTTCTTCAATGACACAGTTCAGGCTCTGCCCTATTTTCAAGCCAGACCCTACAAAGACAAGCCACAGCATAAATCCCCTTCCAGAAACACTAAGAAGTTCCCCCTTTTGTCTGTAGTTTTCCCCAGAGCTTTTTAGGGTTCTTTCTATTTAAGAAGCTAAAAGACCTCATCAAATTGAGGTCTACTTCCAGCAAGGCCTGGAACAACAACACAGTCTGGCAGAAAATAGGGAACCTAGCAGCTTGTTGCTCATCAGTCACTGCTGTTTTTGACAATTTGCAAAGACTCCATCATGACCCAAACCTTACTGAGGTGCACTAACACCACAGATACAGTGAGGTGCAAGCCCCTTCATTCTCCACACCCATTTTAACCTCAGCAGCTCTTTTTGTAATACTACTTACCTCTGTTGACTGTTTTGATGTAATTTTGGACTTTCTCATAAGGAAGGAAAGCATGAGTTCCACTGACTCCAATATCAAGGAGGTAGCCATGGTCTTCAGCACTAGACACAAATCCAGAGAGCAGCTGTTGGGAGGGAAGCACTGCAATTCAGTAATTTGAAGAAACAGCTGAGTCTACAGAGAACGCACCTCTGGCAAGAGATTTACCACACAAGTATTAATTTCTGTGGCCACAGAACAGTTTTGCCAAGCAGAAGAATGAATGCAACACTCTTTCTTACTAGACAGCTCATCTGACAGTGGGGTCTGAAATCAACCTTTGACCAGCTACATATGTTAACTAGCTAATGAACAAGCAGGTTAAAAAAAAAATAAGAACAGGATGCTCAAATACAGCAGGTGTTCTAACAGCAGGCACAAGCCTGCAATCATCAAACTGGAAACCCAAACATTGAACAACCAAGCACCTCTACAAGATTGTTAGATACTGCTCTCTGCACAAACAACAAACTTATGCAGAGAGATGTAATTATATTTTTTGCCCAAATTAAAAAAAAATTCAGATAAATAGATTTCATGGCTGACAGCCTGTAAGAATACAGACAAGATCCAATACTGCCCTCTCCTCCCAGGTCTACTCTCCTGGTAGAAGCAGTTCTCTGTTCTGATAGCACACGAGGACAAACTGAGGTGTTCTCCTCATGCACTCCAAGAGGGACCTCAAAAGGCCAGAAAAGCTGTGAAGACATACCATGCCTGATGTTAGTGCTGATGCATTCAGACCCTTGTTGACATTTTTAGGGTTGATGGACAGTTTGATACTCCGCCGTCCATTGTCACTTTCCTCAGCACTGGTCACAACGCATCTGACCAGCATCCCTGGGGAATACAGGTCTGAGAGAGACTTCAAGTCCTGCCCAGAAAGATGACCAGAAGTACGAAAACATACAGATACGAGGATATTAAATAATCCAAGAATTATTTGTTACGGAATTTGTTACTGAAGCAGTTTTTGAAAAAAAAAATCCCATAGCAAAGTTCTTGATCTCTGACAACACTACAGTAAAAAGCCAGGAAATATTACAAACACAAGATCTCATTACAGAGGCAGGGAAAACACCATATGCTAGGAAGTCTGCTAAGCTTTCCTAAACAGGACAGAACCAAGACGCTGCAGATGAAGTCCAAAGCACATCTTCAGAGCCACAGACTCTGAAGATGTGCTTTGGACATCTCACCACCCTCTTTAACAGAGAAAAATTTCACCACTAAATGGCCAACATCCAGCACATCATATATTTCACAACAATGGAGGGAGAGCTGGCACTGGATGGATGGAGTAGTGAATTACTCCATCCTCTTTCTTTCCAATGAGCTGCATTATAAGAAAACTGAAAAGGCTGTTTGAAATAGCTGGGTCCAGAGTAAATATAGATTAGCACTGTGCAGCAGGACATTGTATGCAGAAACACAACAAAATTATAAGGACCATGCTATTCCCCAAGCTCTCAGAGAGATGCTGGCATCTTCACATCATCTTCCAATCATTTCATTAACTTCCTCACTTTACTGCCTAAAGCCAAGGATCAGTATTAAGCTATGGTAATACAGCTTAAAAGAAAAAAAGAAAGCACAAACCCCTCCACAGTTTGACAGGATGTCTATGAAGTTCACACAATATTTAACTAAGGCTAAGCTGCTGTAGGCAATCAAACTTAAGCTACCCATGAGACACCAGAAACTAGGTTACTAAACAAGGCTTTAGGGTTGATTGTGAGTTAATACTCCCTAGCTCCCAGTCAGAAATCACAGTCCTGACCCAAAGTCTCACCTCCAGCAGCTCCCCTTGGGCCACTTGCTTGCTTAACAATTCACTATAGGCATTGCTGATCTGCGTGACTGGCACAAATCCCGTGAGTCCATTGGGCAAGCTGATGACAAGCTCAAAGTCAGTGACCTCTTTTATACAACCAAGGAGGAGCATCCCCTCACACAAATCCTGGGAAAACAGAAAGAACAGCACACAGTGGTTATGTCAATGATAACAGTGTGGGAGGTACATTTTTGTCCCGAATTGTTGTTGCAGGTTTTATTGAGGGAAAACACACCACTTTTACCAAGTTCACAAAGAGAGAAACGTACAAAATAAAATGTTTATCCACAAACCTTGATTGTGAGTGGTTCAACACTAATAGCTTTGTCTTTAACAATAGCCCTGTGGTCTGCCTTGAACTTTTTCTGCTTCCTATGATCCCCTTCACTCCTTTTTCTTTTCTGGGATTGTTCTTCATGGTGAACCTAGATTATAAGCAGAGAGGAAAAGAATAAAAGTATATAACAAGATGAACATCATGCTAAGGTAGAACTCCACTGTCAGGAATAAAGTTAGATGAAAACACAAGATTGGAGAAAAAAGAAATAAGCATGTTAATTTCTATATGCCTCCATGGGAGTCTTCTAAAATACCACCTTTTGAGTTGAGGCCAATCATTTACAAAACTGTGAATTTTGGGAGCAGAGAGAAGCGGTAAAAGCAAGCTGCACCACACTGCAGAGAAAAACAAAACTTAGTTTGTCTGTGTGCAACAACTCTAGTGGAACCATGCAAGTGTCTCAGCACCAGATGCTTGTGCTCGTAGTTTTCATCAAACTTCCTTGTTAACCCATTCAGCATGTATCAGACATTTGGGATCTTTAAGAGATCAGTAGGAAGGAGGATGCCAGCAGTTTTCCCTTTATGGAAGACTCTTCTATAGGTTACTAAAGAAGCAAGGGAAGGGAGGGAACTTAGGTCATACTCTGACAGTGGAAGAAATCTAAGGCTTAATCAAGAGCATACAAATGACGTACATCAAACAAGTTATCCTGCTCAAACTTCGGTTTTGCTTTTTCTCCTGTTTTCTCCGTGGGCTTCTTCTGGACTCCCCCTCGAGGAAAGTTATCTTCCACAGATGCCATGCTGGCGCTTCTATATAACAAACGACAACACAGAAGTTAAACATACAGCTACTAGACTTGTCCCTCACAAACACTGAATAGGCATAAGATCAAATTATCTAAAAAGTATGAAAAAAACACAGATGGTTGCTCTCCAGACAGCCGGGGAGGAAAAACAAGAAACTCACGACATACCCGTGAGTACACCGAAGTATTGCGAGGGCCCATGTATACACGCGCTTTATATAACCGATGTGCCAAATTTAAAGCGGTCAGCCGAACACCTTCCGCCCCCAGAGACCCGGTCTGCCCTCCCCCCCAGACCCCACCTCAACCCCACCGCCCTCACCGCTCCGAGCCTCACGTGCACCGCTCCCCGCGCCCCGGAAGCAGTACTCTGCGCGAAGGTCAAAGGGCGGGCGGAAGCGGCGAGCCGGGCTTTGGGGAGGGTCCGTCTTGCGGGGACAGCCAATCAGAGCGCGGCGCGGTGGCTGCGCGCGCAGCTGCGCGGCCGCCATCTTGTGTGAGGGCGCTGGAGAAGGGCAGAGCGCGGCCGTGCGGCAGGAGGTGGCGGAGGTACTGAGGGCGGCTGCGATGGGAGGGAGCCCGCCCCGCCTCGCCTGGGTGTGGGTTGCTGCCCGCTGGTTTTTTCGGGGGGTTTGGATTCGCCGCTGGGTGTGAGAGCGGCTGTGTACGTAGCGCTGGGCTGTGGCTGTGCTTAGGGCTGCCCGCGACCTTCAGGCGCAGCGTCGCGTCCCTCAGCCCCGGGCCGTAAGAGCCCTCGGGGAGGTTCCCGGCGGCTCTTCCGCAGGGTTTTGTTACGCGAGACTGACCTTTCAAGTCCTCTATTGCAAGTGTTTGGTGAGGTTTGTTGTTGCGCCGTCAGCCAGGTGCAGGCAGGCATCCCTGACTGCAGAACGGGATGTTACACGGTGTGGTTTGCACGAGGATTGTGTTTATGAATGCAGAACCAGCTATGCCCATTCCCTGTGTCTGTTTTACAGGGTGTCAGTGACTAAAGCATCTCTGCCGAGCTTGGCGTGGCACGTGTGCTTCTTTTGAGCTGAGGTATGAATTAAGCAAGTATCTGTCCTAAATAGGAAACTTCCTTAAGCATAAGAGAAACACACTCTTAGAAAAGGTGTCTCTAAACGTTAAAATCTCTTGTGTTGTAAGGAAGGTCAGACACTGAAACGGGCTCCCCAGGGCATTTGTGGAGCCTCCATCTCTGGGGATACTCAAAACCCAATGACAAGCTCATGAGTGACTGTGCTTTGATCAGGTTGGGGTTGGACTATGTGATCTCCAGAGGTGCCAGCCTCAAATACTGAGTGGTTCTGCAGGTATGCTCCTGTATGTTCAGTAGGCTTTTGTGTTAATTGGCTTCTTGCAGTAGGCCTGAAATTTTGGTCTAGATGCAGACAGAATGCAAAAACATGCCCTCGTGTGCTTGCTGATTTCACTATACCTGTGAAAACACAAGAGTCTGTAGCTGCCTCAAATGGCTTCCTGGTATACCTGAAAACTGAGTAAAAATATGCACGTGTTATAGCCCAATTTGATCAAGTAAGAAGTGATAATAATGTGCAGTTGTGAGCAGGACAGGTCTAAATTACCAAACACTTATATTCTAATATAGCATGACAGTTACCATATAGCGTTTTAAGTCCCAAAGTGGAGCAGTGGTCTTAACTAAATCAGGTCACCACTGAGCTTTGGATATGCAATTGAAGCTATTCCCTAGTTGAACTTTTATTGAGTTTTTCTGAACAACTGCTAGGAAATTGGCTGTATTGAATAGTTATGGTTGTGTAGGCAGGACTGGCAGACTGTGCCTGCTCTTCATGTGTAGCCAGTCTGTTAAATGTCCTGAAAACAAGTTTAAATAGCTGTCAATGGAAGAACTAAATACAGCATAGGGATCAAATTGCTTTTCTATTGATCCTCTGCAACTGACTGTGAAACTCATTAACTCTCCTGTGTTGCTTATTAGGAGTAGCCATGGCTGGCCATGACTCAGGATCTCAACACCAGTTCACTGGATTTCAGAAGTACTTCAATAGCTATACCATCACTGGCAGGAGGAACGTATGTATCATGGCAGTTAATTTTTGTAGTCTAGTAATAATGATGTTTTCTGAGTTTTAGACTGATCAGAAACTCTTTTCTTCAGTATGTAATAGCAACGTACACAGGCATTGCAATGCTCGTCTTATATTTCAAGCTTAGACCAAAAAAGAAGACTCCTGCTGTGGCAGATAAGTAAATGGTAAGTGGCCAGTGTTCTTCCAGAAAATGATTCAATTCCAGCCCAGGAAGGAAGGGTGACAAAGAAATGGCTAATGACGAAACATAATTAGGAGGAGAAACACAAGCACATGAATTTTGTGCACGATTCTAAACCTCATTTACAGTGCAGCATTTTATTTTGGGGCATTCTGAACAAGTTAGGTTGTTACTGGAGTTTACAGGAATCATGGGTTTCTGGTATTCTTTCTGTTCTTCAAACATAGCAAACGGGGTTAGGGGACCTCATACAGAGAGAAAGGGTGGGCATGGAAGAAGGAATGGATGTGTGTTGCATCTAGGTACATCAGGCTTTGCCTGTACAAAATACATGCCTGTGACTTATCCTTTTGCTGTAAATAATTATTGTTGTTATTGCTTTGTTGTAAAAGTTAAGGACTTACGTATTAATTGTATCTGAGAATTCTAAGAGGAGATTAATATTGCACTTAGGACCTTGTTTTGAACAGAGAGGAGCACTGTACAATAAAGCTGTATGCATTGAGACCTTGCTTGGCAAGGACCACATGGAAATGGTGGAATTTGTTCTTATGTAGTGAAAACAAGTGTTACAAAACTGTAGCCCACTCTCAAATACATTTCCATTGAAATGACATTTTGAGAAAACCTTTGGGTTGTCCTCACAGCCTGCAAAAGGGGTAGAAAACAATAAGCTTCAGCTTATTATCACTGTTGTATGATAAAGGACCACTGCTCCTTTTTTTAATGTGTTGAAATTTGCCTGCTTTTATGTAAAATTGTCTGGGCTTTGGGAAGGGATGATGCTCAAATAGCAAACTTTGCACAGTGCTACTAATATGTTTGCTTGTCATCTCTCGGCAGGTTTCTGGCATGTCTGAAGCTCCAATCTGTGTCAGTGTAAAGGAAACAGATGTCCTGTGATGGCTAATAAAATATAAAAAACAATAATTTGCTTTATTGAAAATGACATGGTGCAAAGAAGCAGAAGTGGAGTACTTTTTCCTATTTCAGAAATAACTTGTAGTGGAGATAGAGTAGCTGATTCTTGTCGTGAGTATTTTAACTCATTTGCTGATGTAACACATCCTAAAATGACCTGAGCACTTGGTAGAAATTTAAGACAGACCTTGGCAGCATGATCATACCAAGCACAGAGCTTACAGCTGCTCAGAGCATCTCTGTGTTGCCAGGTGTCATAGCAGACATCAGTAAAGTTGTATGCCTTGCAATTCCTTGGCTGTGCTGGTTACTCTCATTTTTTACACTTCCAGCTGCTAGCTTACATGGGAAGCATTACTTCATGAGTGATAGTGCAGTGCATGACAGCAGTCAGCTGCTGGCTCCATTGCCTGTATTTTGCATAGATCCTTTCTGGTTTTGGGTGGAAACATCCCTCTGATCAAATCGTAGCACACACACTCCTTACTTTCTTAAAATGTTGACTTATATACAGCCAGCTTTCTGCCCACCTGCTCACCATCATTGTACAGTAAAATTCAGTTCCTCGGATGAGAATGATTATACAGTGCTTCTTGGAAGGTCACCAGCAACAAGGGTTGAACCTGGGACTTCTGCAGCAAAAGCATGAGGCAAAAAATGCCCAACTCAGTGTCAGGAGCTAGGCATGGTTAACAGCAGAAAGAGAAAATTTAGGCCAGAGGAAATCGCATGGGGTTCTTCTGCTCTCCTGCCATCCTTAATTTATTATTAAAGCCATCCTTCTGAATAAGTCTAGTCTTTCTGTCCTGTTTACATCAACAGCCTCAGCTCTGCCAACTTTCCGTTGAACAGTAACTGTTGTAACAGTGTAATACACACAACTGGCTAAAATGTACCACCTAGAGTTAGAACTAAATACAGGTTGAACAACTAGTCATCAACTGCTGAACTACTTTTGTTTCTCCTAAGAGAGTACTCACTTTTTAAACCCTTGCTCTTGCTTTCACTGCAGCCATCAGGGAAAGAAAGCATCTTCTTCCAAACATACAGTCTACAGCCACGAGCTATGTGGTTTTAGTATTTATTATACTATAAAAAGTATAAAAATGTACAAAATAAAAAGGCAGAATGCGGCAGTGTTTTTTTCAAGCTCTCAAAGCTGTACATGCTTTTAGGTAACTTGCTCGATTCACTATATTTTTACTTAAGACCAACTGGTTGTATTGAGTGCTAGGAAATTTTGATGTACCTATACAGATAAAATCCATAATAGTTTAGTTTTAACCATTTGTCTTTAAAGAAAATTTCCAGATTAGCTTCCTTATGAATTTTCCACCCTTATTTTGACGTTTAATGCCCCTAATGCCCCTTTACTCCAAGGGTTAGACAGAAAAAGGATGAGATAAGAGGTAGCTCTGTTTACCTTAGAAATGTCAGATCTTGGTTTTCTGCATCTTCAGTGGAGGGCCAGCAGATTGTTTAAGTGTCTGAGCCCTTGCTGCAAGTAACCAGGAATGCAAACTGACATTTTCCTGCATACAGTTTATAAAGGATTTTAAAATGGCCTCCCCTTCGGTGGTGATGTTCCCGTTCACAGACTCCAAACCAATGTCTATCCTCCCACTGTTTTGTATAATTTTACTTTTCCTTAAAAGTAAAGCTCTGAGCTTTACTGGTAGTCCAGCAAGGCTTACAGGAGTACAGCAGGCTTCTTTTTGGGTGTCAGTTGTCACACCAGCAGACAAGCCAGCCTTTCAAAACCAAACTGACGCTATACTGACAACTGATTAAGCTTTTTGCTTTGCAATAATGTTTCAATTTCTTGATGCTTCACTAGTTTTACAGTTTGATGTATTAAACTGTATACTGAAAGGACACAGGTTTTTGAAGCTCTTCAAATCTAATAAAATGTATAAGGGTTATATCGTTTTTAAGATTGGGTGATGCATTTCATTGTGCCTCAATCCCTTTCTCCCAAGTCCTCCCTCCAAAGCATCCACATGGCAATTTGTGTTGCTCAGCACACAGCAGGAGCTACCTGTCAGAACAGAATAACAAGATCTGCATTTCTAATACCTCAAAAGAGCACAGAAGTTTGAAATCTTTTCAGGACTTGGTACTTAGATGCATAAAAACAACATGTAACTTCTCTGCAGTTCCCCACAAGCCTCTGCCTGTTGGGCTTATTCTTTCAATGCCCTATTTGTTGCTGTGATAGTCTCACCATACCTGTTGCCCAGCCCAGGCTAGAGTGAGTTAAACTACATTCTCCTTTTCTGAATCTGGAGTTGTTACCTGTGTTTGAGACTGATTAAACATCAGCAAACCGTACAATAAGTGCTTTAAAAACAAAATCATTTGAAAACATATACCAAGGCTGTTAACTTTCCAGAAGTTTCAGCAGAGCTCTGTACCATCTCTGAGAGGAGACAGCCATTTTCATATACATACATACATATATACGTATGTATACATTTATCAAAAGCACCATGAAACAATGCCTTCCTTTAAACTCGCGTTGTCTTGTCAATCTCCAGCATTTTCAAACTGTGAGCAGAATATGAGACTTATGAGAGCAGAACAGAGAAGATGTTGCTCGAGTTAGTTTACATAGTTCTGTTTTTCCTGCAATGGACTAGCAAAGTCCACCCATACACAACATTCCTCTTCATCTCATGTCCTGGGGTCACTGCTGCAACAACCTGGCACAGTCAGTCTTACGTCTTCGTGACTTACTGTGAACTGTAGGCTCCTGCAGCTAGCAGCAAGTTCCTGCGTGTAAAATGAAGGTGTACAACTGGAGTTGATTTGGTCATGTATGTACCTAGTAATAAGTCCTGTGAGTTTTCAGGCAAGTTTATGTGTCCAGTGGCTGTAGTGAAGTCATCTGTTTCTAAATCTTCAAACGCTTTCACTGCATCCCACAGCCGAACTGTGTTATCCATTGAACCTCAAGGGGAAAAAAGGAAAGTAACATTTTAAAGTCTTCTCATTGCTAGACAGCAAGTTAACACAATAGGGATTAAAAGTCATAAAGCAGAATTGCTGGTAACTGAATACTAAGCCCTCATCCTGCAATGAAGCATCTTTAAACAAGCCTTTAACACACTGAATGCACACACAAAAGCTACCACCTGTAATCCAACCTGAACACACTGTGGATAAAGTGCAAAGAACCACCTCACAACACTTGGGTTTCCATTCT
The DNA here is from genome assembly GCA_013399175.1 of Odontophorus gujanensis. NCBI lineage: Eukaryota > Metazoa > Chordata > Aves > Galliformes > Odontophoridae > Odontophorus > Odontophorus gujanensis. The sequence goes on along the minus strand of VXAB01006674.1, from coordinate 272,150 downwards.
ATCAACCAGCACTTGAAAAGGCAAGACAACCTTAGGGGATATGTGCCAACCACACCAGATGTTTATGATTCTAATTCACGTAAGGACACTTTGATGCGTTGATACTTCCTTTGATACAGGGAAGACCTGCGTCAAAGAAGGACCACTCTGCAGGTCCAGTGGTCCATGCTCAGCTACCAGAGTACCCCTGTGAACTGGCAGGAAAACCAAGCAGGCTTCACAAGTTCCAGTGCTCATAAATCTGACTGTTGATGTATGATTTTATATCAAAAATCTAGCATAAAGAAACAGGCTACAGATTACTTATTTTCCTTCCTTTCCCTTTCAAGTCCTGCTACATGTCCCCCACCTCTCTTCCCATCTCAGTATCCCAAGCATCTTTAAGTCCAGCTACTTCTTGTCTGCCCTAGAGGCATTTCTGACTTAAATTTCCACCCACAACACTACACACAGACCCCAGCCTTCACTATCAGTTAACCGTGTAACACCATTCCTTCAGTTCCTGCAATACCTTTTACCACCAGTTTTAATTTGCTGCTTCTGCTTAAGAAAGTGCCTCTAAATTGTCTTCCTCAGCTTAAGGAATCCATTACCAAATCCCACCTCATACTGATGAAACACAATGGAAACTTGTCTGCTTCCAGGGGCTTTTACCTGATGCTAAAATCTCCCCATCTCTACTGAATCGGAGTGCATAGATAGTGTCAGTATGCCCTTTCAGTTCTCCAACCATCAGGCCATGTCCAATATCCCACAGCAGAACTCTGCCATCCGTTGCTCCAGTAGCCAGGAATCGTCCATTAGGAGAAAATGCCAATGAATGAATGGGACCCTAAAGAAGACATTTGCAGACAAGAAAGCCAAACAAGCTAATGAAGTCTACTTATATTCAGACAGCCAATCTGTACTCGTTCTGCTACTCTTCAGAATCCCACCACAGAAATGAAGTCACATGAGCAATATGCCTTTACCTTATGTCCAGTGAATATTCTAACACAATTCCCATTTAAAACATCCCAGAGCCGTACTGTCCTGTCTGCTGAGCCAGTGGCAATATAGTTAGAGTTAGGATGAAATCGAGTACACGTCACATCAGCAAGATGGCCAGCAAATATCCTCAAAGGCTGGTAATGATCTGTTGCCCACAGTCTGAAAAGAAAAGCTTTGTTAATAAAAGGAACTCTAACGAAGTTCAGAATCTGTTGCATGACAATAACGAAATAAGGAAGTAATTAATGAGTGGCTTCTTACTGGTAAGTTTACTGAATGAGCAGGTTCTGTTCTGGAAAAGTACGCTTTTCAGAAGGGAGAAATAAAGACCATTCTGTCATGGTTACTAAACAACAGGAGAAAATATTTTTAATTAAATGACCACGTAAGAGGATGTTATCTCTAATGCGTGTTGAAAAGGAAAAAAAGAAAAAAAAACATTTAAACAGTTTCTTAGTATTTTAATTCATGTGAAATAAAATTTACTTCCAGTAATAGATTAGCCTATAGTATACCAGCTAGTCATTGTCAGAGTTAATTTACTACAGAACTGATGTGTAGAAAACTCATCTTGTTTCTTACCTAGCCACTCTGTCATGTCCCCCTGACACAAAGTAATACCCATAAGGAGAGAACTGTGTATCCCACACTGGATAGTTGTGTCCTTTATATCCCACCAGACATGTGAATGTTTGGAGGCTCCACAATCTGACAGTGCCATCCTCAGAACAGGACAACAGGTAGTTCCTGTTACAGGAGAAAGTACAGCACATTACATATCAAATTAACAGACTGTGTGATCATTGCATAAACTCCGTAATAATTCTACAATACATAAAACTCTCCACTGGGCAGCTACTATTTAGTATGTCCCATATGCATCTGCATTTTAGTGAAGTAAGCAACAGTAAACTGCTCAGGAATGATTGAGCCCTTGGTCTTTATGGAAGAGAGACATTTGCATGTTGATGATTAATTCTGACAACACAGCAATAACAAGGGGCTGAAAAAAGAGCTAGTCTTCACTTAAGAACTACATTTACACAAGGAAAAAAAAGAAACAGTAAATTGCTACACTACATTACTTTAAAATGATGCAACTCTAAACTAAATGATAAGATTCTCTGAATGTGAACGCAGTATGAATTCTTTTTCTTTACCTGTGCAACCTGGGCTAGGGAGCAGCTTTGGCAGAGAGATTTGAACTAGATGATCTCTAGAGGTCCCTTCCAAACCCTACAATTCTGTGACAGCGATTCTTAATTCATTAGAAATTGTGAATATACTCTCTATATAGACTATAGTCTATACAAATTCTTACTCATGTTCCACACAAGGCTTACTTCTCAGCTATGTTTCTGTGATGGCTATCCCTTGCGTAGCTTATCCATGTTTTTAAATCTGTTATTTTAAAGATTTTAAAGAGTTACTTTAATCTTCTGGAAAAAGCTGCATTAAAAACATGTTCACATTCATAGCATATAATTAAGACTCAAACAAACTAATTAGCTTGTAAACTTTTACCTATCAGGACTGAAGCTGGTGCCATAGACAGGTCCACTGTGACCATATAAAATCTTCAGCTCACTTGCAGTTTTCTCATCCATGATCCTCTCCAAGACATCATCTGATTCTTTGTCAATTAGACTGAGATCTGCAATATTTCAAAGTTCATGCATCATAATGACTGTCAGAGGTTCAAAGATAAATGCCATGAAAGCAAATAACACTTTCTCCAAAAGCCATAAATAACTCATGAACAAAAGTGCCTTGGAATAGGTAACGCTGAAATATATACAATGGCACTTATAATACTTTCACCATTCTAGAAGGTGATAATAACGCTTTACACAAATAATCATTCTTTCACAAGTCTTCATAATAGATAAAATAGATAAAAATTCATAATAGATAAAATCCTGCTGAGTTTATTTTTCGTACACGCAGTGTTTAGCCTCAAGGCACAACTCCTGAGATGATGAATTTTCATGTCTTTCCCCAGAAAGTTAATATGGCACAAACACTTTTCAGGTGTGTTTCAACAGCTTCACACTACACACGACTTAAAATAGCTTTCAACCTGTAGGCTACTGTTTGCTGAACACCACAACCACATTTCATTACAACACCAAGATTAAGAATTGTTCACTTGGTACATAGCTTCAAATGCAACACACTGTTACATAAGAGTGAAACTGAAAGACAGATTTGTGGAAACCAGGCTTTAAGTGTTGAGGGACAGAGACATTTTTTTTCCACACTTCTCAAAGTTCTTCCCTCTATCTTTCTCCAGGGTACCTCTGTTCTCCCACCTAGATCCTCTCAAACCCAACCATCTCCTATAACATATAGCTGCCACCCAGACAAGAAGCAGGATGGCTATTTCCACACTATTTCTGGGTTCCAAGTTCCGTGTACAGGCTGCCCAGCCGTAGGTGTTCACAACCAGATATCTCACCCCTTTAAAAACATATATTTCTAATGATCATTATAAGATGCCATTATACAACTGCACACAGTGTTTCTTCAAAGTAACAACATGCAACTGCTCAAACCAACTCTCCTAACACATATTTTTCTGTTCACACAAAACACGTCACGAACAATACACACACACATTAGTTTTTTTGCCTTGATTACCTGCTGCTGCTTTCACACTGCGCAGCTTTTTCGGAGTCACGGACCACACTCTGACTGTAGAGTCAGCAAAGCCTCCTACAATCATGCTAGAGTCATCTGTAATATCCACTGCAGTTAGACCCTGCACACAGAATAGCCACGGATGTTGTTTGTATCTTTCACAGTGTATATCAAACATTACCAGACTAAAAAAAGAATTAACTATACTCATTTAATAAAAATAGGATAGTTTGGACAGATACATATTTGAAATAAACACACATTCTTGTACCATTAAAAAGAAAGATATATGAGGCACAGTTAATGATGACAAAACAGTACTGCTTCTCAGTATTTTGGTGCAGAATACACTCAGGGTCACGAAGGAAAAGTGCAAGAAAGAATTAAGGTAAAAATCAGAGCAAACCCAAGGAACATGGAGATCAGTATAAGAAGTCTATAAATATAACCTAGAATGTTCCAAGTACTCTGATAACCAATGTTAACTCTTACGTCTACTTTCTTTATTAAGAATGAAGCTCATCATTTCAATTCCCTCTTTCACATGGCCCAAATTCTTCTTTTACCAACCTGATAAGCATTAAGGAACGTGTAGAAACAGATGGAAGGCAGGCACTCTGGCCCGAGACGCACACGTCTAGCAGCTTCCTTCATGTTCATTACTTTATCCAGTTTGTCTGAGTCTTTCAGTTCGGGAAGAGGAATTCTAGAAGCACACATTTTTACAATCTTTCCATAGTGTCAGATTAAACAGAGAAAGCAGGAGCTTCCCATGCAACCCTATACCTCCATATTCAAATAGCAAAGTAAATTTGGAAGAATGGAATACTACGTAAAAGACTGATGAGAAAAAGAAGCAATAACTTTAAGAATTCCAGACAGGTAGACAAGGTAACTAATTGAGTATGGTTTGAAAAGATGAGGGAGTAACCAAATAAAATCAAGGGAAATCCAGATTGACTCGAAGGGCAAAGACAGAAGGCTACATGCTAAGCTTCACATTACCTCCCTTGAAATCTCATGGCTAAGCTGTCTACAGCTGATATGGACAAAGAGCTAAAAACACCACATGACCAGCACTGCACATTTGGCATGGTAACACTGGATTTAACAAGAGTCCTCTACACATCATTCCCTTGGTACCTGTTCTGGGGAGGAGCATTAGGGTCTTGTTTTTTACTTTTTGACCCTACACTATCTCTTTTAGGTTTTTTCTTCTTTGGTTTTCCTTCCTCATTTTCTCCTTCTTCATCTTCATCATCCAAAGGCACATCAAACTCTGGTTCCTTCAATAAGCCGAAGAAAACCTGCAAGCCAATAAGATACATATGACATAATGGTAACAGTTGTTCTCATTGAAAACTGATTTTTTTATCAGAATCCAAACAGCAGTCTGAAAGGGACAGTTCTAATAAGTTCAACATTACTGCATTCATTACTGATTAGCCTGTCACAAGTGTAATACATGTTCTGCTGTTTTACTCAACAACTGATCTGGACAACTGTAAGTTCTCCCACCACCTCTTAGTGCTCCCTAAAGCAAAATGCCTACAGCTTATGAAATTTATTTGTGTAGCACTGTGGTACTGTATTATTGAGATCTACACAACAGTCTTTTCAGTAACAACTGGAAGAGAGGAAGTCAAGATGGTCAATTTTAAAACTGGGCAGTAAATTATTAGTTTAAGTCTAGCTCAGTGAACAGAATATAGAATTGTCTCTCACAGTTCCTTCTACCAGCCAGTGATACATTTTGATTTCTCTACTCCTGATAACATCTATTTGTTCAGTACTCTACTTTTATTTTGCTCATGATGTATTTTAAGATCTCAAGTAGCAATAGTCAGTACTTCCTGAAAAAATACTCTGGAAATGTTCAATAATAATGAGCAATATTCTTTTCCTCCTACCTTTGCTTTATTTGCCTCTCGTTTCGCCTCCCCAGCCAAGCTTCCAACCATAGCATCTATCTGTTGTTTACTACGAGGCATTCCATCAAAAATATCAATGTAGAGATGTTCCTGAACAATGTTCCAGATCTGGTTGTTCTGCTTTTCCTGAAGATGCCTCTTCAAGAGTTGGTAAGAGTCACGGGAAATACGCAGAACAAACTTGCTTGTTCGGAAATCCAGCATGGTCTCATTACCTTTCATATGCTCTTTTTTGGTTAAGCTAGATAGTACACGGAGGTCATCTTGGTAATAACATTCTTGATCCCCATGAAATCTATGGAAATAATTTAACAGGCGATAAAAGATTTCTTAGGAAACTATTGTTTCCTAAGTGCACACTTAATTACATCATTTTAACATGAAACACAGTAGCTTCAGAGGGTCCTCACATAACTATACATGGAATTACTTTCTGCTGAAATAAAATTTCCTCCTCGAGGAATCAGTGACTTACAGAATACAGTGAAATGAATCAAGAAGTAAGGAAACAAGACAAAGAGAGTACACAAAGAGAATCTCACCGAAATTCATATGCACAAAGGGTTATTGCCTGCAGTAAATAGTTACAGTAATGCATCTATTTACATAAACGAAACTTCAATTTGTGGTACCATAAAGTACAAGGCATTTCTTCTCAGGTAAGGCTACCTGGATGTACTCATAATTGGTTTATTACATGAATATGCACATTTAACAGTGAATACATTCCTCAGTTTCCACTTACATTATGCAATAGCTGACATACGCCTTGAGAAAAGAAGTTTCCATTTTTAATTAAAATCATTTATAAAATATTTGTGGCAGGGAACATTTTAACTACTTAAATAACTTCTTTTTCTGACCATATTTGAGGGATAAACACGGGTAGAAATTCTTCACAGTTGGTCTGATTCCAGAATACAAATTCAATTTAAATTTATTCTAAAGATATGAAACACAGTAAGAGCACAGAAAAACATAGATTAATGATAATTATTCCTTTAATCTTATTAGAAGCATTTAAATATACACACTATGGTATTAGTAAACATTTATAGACTGCATTGCTTTGGATCTCAGTGCAACTTTCAAGTGCTAGAAAATGAGCCCACAATCTTTCCCTAAAGCAGCAGCATCCCTTTGCTGATACTTTGCAGCAAGAAGCCTGCCACCTAACACAAAGACCATTAAAATCTGTATGCACACAGTTCAAAAGCACGTAGTTTGCACATTTTTCTAATGCTGGAGTTTGGAAAATGATTAACAGTTACAGTTAATCCACAGATTGCAAATCCCTTCAGCATTACAGAAGAACATGTGTTTGTATGTGTACCCATATACACACACACACATACACACCTATGCCAGCCACCACAGCTTACAGACTTAATCAAAGTAGCAAACACCACATAAAGGAATTACACAAATGAAAATTACTTACCTTTCAAAAAAAGACTTTGCTTCACTCTCATGTTGATTGTAGACCAACTCCAAGTACATGTGCACAAAGAGAGGATAAAACAGCTGAGACAATTCAGCTCGATGACAGTCCAGGGAACATTCAATGAAGTTTTTTAAACCACTGTAGTATTCCTCATACAGTGTTGGGTCCCCCTGCTGATTGTAGGCAGACAACACTGCACTCACATCTGGCTGATCCTCCACAACAACACCTCCTCCAACTGCAAAAGCATTAGCATTGAACAACAGATTTGAGTAACACTGCCTCAAAGAACAATGTGCAGATAGCAGATATACAGTGGCTAACAAGTCCTGTGGTAACATGAGGCTCTCAGAACAAAACAGAACATTGTCTTGATCTTGTTCAGCCCTACCTTTAAGTGATACAATTGAGAGGATGGTGGCACACTAACTATAGCCCAGCAACTGATCCTTCAAGTACCATTTATCACTTTTTTGTGCCCTACCTCCCAAAAGTTGCTTACAAGGTATTTAATGCAGTGCCTAACTCAGCTAAGGTAAGTGGAAAGAAGCCAATGTCAGCATCAGAGTCCTCCACTGCAAGGGCTAGAAAATGAGGTCAAATGAGCTGAATCTTTCTAGGTCTGTAAGATACAACCAGTTTAATTATTTTGTTTCTAACAAGCAAACAAACTAAGTTAATCAAGTGAACAGTTTACCAAGACACGACACAGCCATTATATGGCAGAGACTTTTGTCACTTGCTAGTACTCTCCATAGCAGTCATTAAACATTTTCATCTCTTGGACTTCTACCTCGGTATATACTTATCTCCTATCAGGTAATCCCAGGAACAAGCTGACTTCATACTGCACACTTACTGTCATTCAGATGTGTAAGTTCCTGAAACATTTCCAATATTATGTAAAGCTGCCCCATAGAGTACCTTGATTAAAGTTACTTATATTCAAACTATCTGAGGAATATCTTAAAGTTGCTTTCAGTTAGCACTAGAAATGTATAAAGCCTATTCCACACGTACCCTATTGCTCCTTCTTCAAAATGCAGCTTGTACACGGGGCTCTGGCACCATCCCTGCAGCCATCACATCTAACTACAAAGCGAAACTTCTGATGCTCTTCAAATTGTACCCAGGAAGCACCTTTCACTCTAACAGTGGATCCAGCAAGTAAAACAGCCCCTATCCTCGGTCCCCTCCTCCAAGATGCACACCCCAAAACAGTGACCTCTTCCAGAGTTGTGTGGAGGGGACTGACAGAACCAGCAATCTCCTCGAGGACTGGGGTGCAGCCTTATCTGTCCCCGGAGGACCCACCCAGGGGAGCACAGCCCGTTCCCCAGCATCACATTGCCCCGAGGCAGCGGGATGCACACCCAGGCCCTCCTGGTCCTCCCTCTCCAGCGTTGATCTCACCTTTCCCCGGTGGCACCGCGGCCGCTGCCGCCACCCCAGGGCTGGAAGAGGCGACGGGCGCGACGCTGCCTCCTGTCGCGATGGCTGCGGCGGCGGTGACCCGGCTGAGCAGCGCCTCGCTGCTGCTGGCATCCCCCTCGCCTCCCGGGGCTCCCGGGAGTCCGGCACCGGCGGGGCTGAGGGCGGCGGTGCCGAGGTCCTCTCCGAGCAGGCGGGCTTCGCGGCGCAGGATCTCCTCGGACTCGCGGAGGTTGCTGCGCCGCAGGAACTGCAGCACGGCCACCAGCGTCTGCCGGTCCAGAGCCGCCGGGGAGGCGGCCGGGCCCGGAGCCGCGGGCTTAGCGGACGCCGCATCCCCGGCGTTCCCCGCCGCCTCGCCCTCCGCCGCGGCCGAGGGAGCGGGGGGAGTGGCGGTGGCGGGAGCTGCGGCGGGGGCTTGCGGCGGCGTCCCCGCCTCTGGGTCCGGTTTCACCGCGGCCACCTCCACCGGCTCCTCAGGTACCGCGGCCATCTTGCATCGCCCCCCATTCGCCGGCAGCTGGCGGCTGCCGTCAGGCGCGGATGTTTTTGCGACAGTAAGGGCAAAGGAAGGGCACTGCCGCCTGTGACTGGCGGAGCGCTCCTAGATTCATTTTACGACGCTGCCGGGTGGGCTTTACGGCAGCGAGTTGGTATTCTGGCGGTGGTGCTGCGCGGGGAAGTTGCGGGTCGGTCGGGTCAATGCCCGTGTGAGCGCGAACCGCGGGACGCAGCGCTGCCTTCTGTGCGCGTGTACAAGAGGTCATGTTCAAAGTTGCATTGATTCTGCATTAACAAGCCACCTCTGGTATCTTCCTAGGAGAAGACCGACCATGTCTCTAGGAGTGCCGTTACGAGATTGGTTCCGAATTAACTACAGCTGGTCACGTGCTTTCCCAGCTTTTTATCTGTTTAGTGACATCAGGATTCTTTGACGTTACAGAATAAGCACTTTAAAAAGTGGTATCTTGTGGCTGACGTGCTTTCAAGACGAATTAGCCGTCGTACATCGTTAGCGGATCGCTCAATTCTCAGCACGAGGAGCAAAGAGCTTAAAAAGGTCCTTAGAGAAGAACTCTGCAAGCTGTACTAATTACGAACGGGCCGATTCCGAGCGCGGGCGCACCGCCACTGCACTCCCTGTTAAAGCGACAACGCCCAGCACGCCTCCTGCGCATGCGCCCTGCTGGCCGGCGAGCAAGGACCAGCACTATCCGCGCATGCGCGATCGGCTCCGGCTCAGCCCGAGCCATGGACGCGGAGGCGGACGCGGGCTCGGTGGTTTCGGGGCTGTCGGGAGGGGACGGTGCCGGCGCGGGTCCCGCCGATGAGGACCAGGAGATGGAGGGAGCCCCCAGCTGCTCAGGGTCGCGCTCTTTGCCCTTCGAGTTCGAGCGGAGCCGTTCAGAATCCAGCGGCGATGAGGATGACGAGGACGACGAGGAAGAAGAGGAGGAGGAGGAGGAGATGGAGGAAGAGGAGCTCGAGGGGGACTCCGGGGTTCGCTTTGGTACAGACGACGGCGAGCTCGACTCGGACGAAGACCGGGAGGTAAAGAAGAGGAGGGGTGTAAAGGCCGGGGATCGCCGAGCTGTGGGTGGACAGCGGCCGTCGGCGCCCCGCCGCGCTCTGGGCTCCGCTCCCGGCGTGCACCGCGCCGTGCGTGCGGCTCCGGGCGGGGCCGGGAGCCTCGGGAGGCCGCGCTGTGCGGTGGGCGCGGGCCGCTGCCTGCTCCTCCTGAGGGCTTGGGAGGGCTTCCTGATGGAGACCCGCTCTGTCGCTGTTAGCCACGTTCCTTCCGCCTGCGCTCGAACGGCCCCTTTGCGTGTAGTCAGTGTTACTGAAAAGGTGGCTGCGAAATGGGAGGTGTGATCAGAGCACGGAGAGCTCTGGCTTTGAGACTGGGGGAAGCAGCGTACACGCGTCGCGTGTTGGGTTTCTCAGGTCCAAAGCTGCTGTCAGAGCCACTGCCGTGGGAGGGATTTGTTCTCTCCCAAATCAGAGGGCTTCTGGCCTGAACTGCTGAAACTCCTCGTGTGCGTTCCTGATAAAACACTTCCATACCACAATATGGGGCAGTGAAGCTCATTCCCTGCTTTATTGTTTAGCTGTATGTGGGTAAGAGGCAGCGTTAAATACGCCTCTTGGCTGAGGGCCTCCGCGCGTTTGCTGAGCCCTTTTCAAATAGTGATTGTTTTGTTACAGAGCTTGCTCCAAACAACTTGTTCCGAAAGTTTGTTTGCTTTTAAAATACGATTCATGAATTGGACGCTGCTCACAAAAAGGTCAGTTCTGAAGACTAGACAAAAGTCTTTGGAATCATAGGATGGATTAGGTTGGAAGGGACCTCAAAGATCCCCCCTTGCTATAGGCTGGTTACCACCCACCTGATCTGGGTCTCATCCAGCCTATCCTTAAACACTTCCTGCAATGGGCATCTGGGATGTTGGTCTTTTTTTTTCCCATTATTTTGGTTGTGATATTTTGGAAGCCGCAATTAGGTAACTTCATGGCTTTGTCTCTATATTTAAATTCCTGTCAACTGTTTTTGTTTGTAGCGTATGATAAACCTCACAGAGTTGACCCCTTACATCCTGTGTTCCATCTGCAAAGGTTACTTTATTGATGCTACAACTATTACAGAGTGTCTGCACACCTGTAAGTACCAGTGCTTCCATTCTAAGAACCTCATTACAAATACAGCCAAAAAACTGATGTTCAGGTGTTCTGACTTCACAAAGATAATCTGCTATTTAAAGCTAACTGATTCTTAAGGAAAACATGCTGATGCTTTTATCAAGCAACAGAAAATCATTAATTCAGTCAAGATTTAAGTCAACTTAGTTACCCAGGTTGGTAGGGAAGAATATGCAGGGAAGGATGGAGCCCAAGTAAAATGAAAACAGAACTGCTACGTATATTAATTATGTATAAAAATATATGAAAATTGCAGAATTGTTTCTTGTCTTGGTTCTTCTTCTGGAGTAGTTTGTAGGATGCTTTCAACAAACCTTTAATCTGTAGCAATCAGTGTTCTGTGACTTAACTCTGCTTTTGTCCTGGGTATTGCACTTAGAACATTAAACGCCTACCTTTGAATCGGTAGGATTATAAACCTATGTGTTGTATTCTGTATGGTACAGGCAGTTTGTTAGTGCTGCAGAAAGACTTCATTTTGTTTCTAACAAACTATTTGACAAGTCTGAATGTAATTGCTTCTCTTGCTTAAGCAGATGTCACTGCAGAACAGACATGTGACTTACAAGATTTTAATTATTTTGTTTTACAGTTTGTAAAAGCTGCATAGTGAGACACTTCTACTACAGCAACAGATGTCCAAAATGCAATATAGTTGTACATCAGACACAGCCCCTCTATAATATCAGGTAATAAGTCTGTCCCACTTCTGTAGGTGTAACATCATGTTTTGCTGTTTGCTTTTAAAAGCATGGTTTTACAGCCTGTAGTGCTTTCTGATTTCAAATGAGGGAGCAGTTACAAGGAAGATGTGTTCTTTGTTTATGTAAGCTTCATCTCAATAGTGAAAATAAAATTATTCAGTTTTTTTCCTCTGATTTTTCTCTTTCCAGGGTTTGTTTACCCTTCCATCCTGGGTAATTCTGTGCACTTGCACAGTGTTAGATTATATGAAAAAGATCAAGTGATTTGCTTTGATCTTCTTTTAGACCAATCTTTGTTGGCATGGTATATTTACTAAATCTGAAAATGGGAATTAAGGTTTAATTTAATGAACTGTTCGTGCGGGGTGGTGGGTTTTTTTTATGACTTCTTCTGTTGGAGATCTGTTGTCAGGATGTGAATTTAAGCAGGTGGAGTTACTGCTCTGTCTCTTATGTATTTCAGCAGCATATTTAGCAGTTTTGTTACAGTTTGGTGAAATAGAGAATACCTTACATTAAAGACTTTTTTTTCTCTTTGATAGATTGGACAGGCAACTACAAGACATAGTCTATAAATTAGTTGTCAATTTGGAGGAAAGTAAGTCCATTTCTTTATTCTGTTGCCATCTAGAAATTGGAAAGAATGAGCAAAAAGGATATTAACTCAAAGTCCCATTTTAACTCTGAGCTCCTTAAAAATAGCTTCATAACATTTGGTTATCAATTCTAATGAATTATCTATGCCAACTGGCGTTTTTCTGGCTGCTAAGTTCTGTTATGTGTGGCTTTATGTACCCTGGGCAGGTGTATTTGTGTAAAATGTAACATATACAACAGTGATCTGGAAGTTCTATATTTACTCACTACAATGAAACAGTTGTGGTGCTTAAGTGAGCTTTGGTTCTAAATTCCTATTCCAGGTGTGGTTATATGCAAGCTAATGTGTGTTTTGTTTTTAAAATGTTTTGTTGTTTTTCCCTGAAAAACACCAAAACAGGAAAAAGTTTCAATTCTGATGATGGACATGACAGTCATTGTGCTGAAGATATTTTGGTTTGTTTTCTATCTCATGCAAAGCAAGTGTTACTGTATCTGGGTACACATTCAGATCATTTTCCATAGACGTGCTTCATGCTTTGTGTAAGTAAAGAAGATGTCCTTCCATCTAATTGTGAGTTCATTCGTTTCAGGAGAAAAAAGGAAAAACAAAAAAACCCCATTGCTGGTTCTCTGAAATCTTGTTTATTGTTTGTTGAATTTTTTTTTCTTTTTTCTTTTTAAATCTTCAGCACTGTGATGTTGGTTTTTTTTTTTCCTTCTGGTTATGTATGTTCACTGTCACCCGTCCATTACCTTGTACTTGGGGAGCCAATGACTCTATGCTGTCTGCTCAGGTGGACTGTATGTGTGGACAGGAAATGGTGTAGATGTAAGAGAACATTGAAATAGTCAGAAGGATGCTGCTTTGTGCAGATAATTCAGTATCATTTTTGTCCAAGTTTTTTTTACTAACAAAGCCTTAAGTCTGGATATTTTAAGCAGTTCAACTTTGCACAGAATACTAACAATGAAAATTTGTTGGTGCTTGGAAAGCTCTAACCATTGGAAATTGTGTGTATGTTTTCATCATACGAAATAACATTTCAATCTGTTCTGGGTTTTCTGTTGTTTTGTTTTTGTTTGTTTGTTTTTTTAGGAGAAAAAAAACAAATGCATGACTTCTATAAAGAAAGAGGATTAGAAGTGCCCAAACCAGGTGAGCTATGATAATCTAGAGGATGTCATTAAGGAGATATTTACTATCCCATTTATTTTTAGTAGTTTTCCTTGAAATATGAGCTCATGACTACAGTAAATCTGTAGAGTTGGAAATGTGAGATTCTTGGTTGTCAATAGTTCTCAGATTACTAAAGACAAACATGGAAGCTAGCAACACTTAAACCTAGATTGTGGTTGGGTATTTTTACAGTTTATATTTTACTTTTGCCTGTTAAGCATGTTAAGTATGTGCTGATTGTATTTTCTAGCCCCTAATACTTAGCAGAAGTTATGGAAGTCTAATAGATAAGAACTTGAATGTCCTTTGACAGATGAGGGATTGTCTTAGTTGTTTTTTTTGTCTTACTGTCAAACAAACATCTCTTTTGAGAGTTGCTAATAAAATTCTAGTTCACATACATAGAAAGAAATGTATACAGAGCTGATTTAGTTTTTAAAGAAAAAATAGGACGCTTCTTCCCTCTGAGCTTATCTGCTTGGTTGGCACATGTTGGCATCTTATTCTGTTTTTATTTCAAACTGTGTTTGCATTTTGGCTATTTGAATATTTTAGCTGTCCCACAGCCAGTTTCAGCAAGCAGAGGAAGACCTCGAAAAGTTCTGGGCTCCGTGTTCCGGATCCCACCAGAACTTGACTTCTCAATATTGCTTGAATTCATTGGGTAAGTTGAGCACAAATTTATGAGCAAATTGCTGATGTGAGGGTTCTGCTCATGCCTCGGGCTGTTTCTGTCTCTTTGTTTTTACTGATTGTTTACTTCTTTCATGTCTAGTAGCAGATGGGAGGCTGTTTTCAGCTTAGTGTGTAATAGCAATAGTCAGTTTTGTGTATCTAGGTGATGCAGCTAAAAATAAATATTTATCTTCTTATTAAAATAGGTTTCAGAAAAGTTTAGAGCTTTAAAATTTATGTTTATTTCTGAAAAAGTAGTGTAGTCTCAGTAAATGGGAGTATCAAAATTCCTGTTTCTTATGCTTCCTTTGTCCCTGTAGGTGGCAGTACTGTTAGCAATGGCTGTGCTACGTCTTGGTCATGTAAATAGGGGACTGTAGTTATATGTGACATGCTTTTATTAGCCACAAAAATACTGTATTCTAAGGATAACTCACCAGAAAGGGTTGTAGACCTAAACTGGGGAAAGGGAAGCAAAGAAACATCTCTGAAATCACTGTGATTGCAGTATTAATGTTTGGGGCAGTACATTTCATTCAGGATAACAACACATGCAGATGAGGGACCAGAATGTTCTAGTCCTAGTTACAAATTATAGTGCAACTCTGACATGTGCGTGGGAGAGTCCTATATCTGCTTTGCTGAGTACTATAGATCTCATTTTTGCCAGTTTTTACCAGTTCACTATTTGAACACAGTATACTCTAAGCCATGGTGCAGATTTACATGGCAGTGACTGAGGAATTATGATATGTGAAATAAAAGCTGTAACTATTGAGAGCACTGCACAGTGCAGAACTTGAATTAACAGGAGGAAGTGGTTTGATTCGTGTGCTGTACGTACTCCTCCATGCAGATTACCTCTGCTTTTGGACTGACAGTCTACACAAGGTGTTCTGCAAACTTGCACATAACTGTTGTAAACTGTAACACAAATGAGGTAAAGTTAAGCATTCAGAACTTGGGAAACTGTAGTAGCAAAGCATACCAACTTGATTTGACCTCATATTTTGTAGAGATTGTGTCCTAGCCTTTTTGTATGTTTGTCCAATGCTTCTACTCTGATTTCTTTAATTCAGAGTATGAAACTTTGATCATGTAGGTGGTGTGGTTTGTTTATTTTTTCTGTTGCCCATCATGTGGGTTTTGTTGTTTTTTTTAATATTATTTCTGTAGGTAGCTGAGCCAGGAAGTTGCAGAAAGAGAAGGGGTTTTTTTGAGCTAAATATCTACAGAAGAATCCCTGCCTCTGCTATAGAATATGCTTATGTCTCCACTTAATTGAATTCCATGTTATTTTTGTGCATGCTTGACTATCAGGTGTGCTTCATGCTCATGTGTGCATTTTAAAACAGTGAGAGTCATGACTAAGATTGTAGTATGAAGTGTTCTGCAGATAATTTCAGCTTTAGGTGTCTCAAATTGAGCACTTGCAGTCCTTTGTTATGTTTCAATACAATCTCTTAGATTCCTCTTTTTAAACAATATATTATATTACTGTCCTGCTGAATAGGATGGTGTGGGAGCACATCCATGAGTTGAAAGAAGTGTGACAAGGAGAAAGTTAATGGTTTCTGTGTTATGAGCGGGATCTTTATAAGCCAAGAGTCATATATTGTACAAGGAGAGGGAAGCAGACACAGTTGTTAAATGTATATTTATAGAAAACACTATAAATCCTATTAAAAATTACCTTTTTTTTTTTTTCTAAATAAATGTTGTGTAAACTTCAATTTTTGCAGGGTCCCGTTGGCCTAGTGCTCAGGCATGATTATTACTACTTTGGCTAAAATGTGATTAAATTGAAGTATTAATCATGAATTTAGCATTTAGACATCAGTGTGAGGGATGCTCATTCTGGGACCTGTCAGATAGCAACCAGTGCTGTGCTGGCCCACCAGGTGGCAGAAGGAACTTCTCACAGTAAGAGTGCCTCATCTTTGAGTGATGTACTCCTAGATACAGTGTAAAATGACTTCACATGACCGAAATTGGATTCAGGTTATGTCCCTTTCATGTTGGAACATTGTTTCTTGATCCCTGTGTAGAAAGCTTTGTTACGTTATCTTGTCTGCAGGATTAGATACAGTTTGAATTCATTGCAGTGAAAGTACTGTGATTTAGAGCTCTACTGTCATGGTTCCTGGTTACTCCCACTGTGGCCCTGGTGATTCCCAGCAGGTACATTTTTCTTTTTTGCAGAGTATGAAGTAGTAGAAGGGCAACTTATACCTCAAAATGAATTAAACATGTAAATGCCTGTGTGTGGAACATTGCAAAGATGGCTTTTCAATCTAAGTGCATCTGTTTCTCTGGTAACTTTATTTCAAGTTTCTGTTGTAGTCTAGCAATGCAGCAATTGCAGTTGGGCAAATACAATCTACAGTATGCAGAACTGTCTGCTGCTTTCATTATATAGATGGAGTAAAGCCCAGAAAGATTCAAATTAAAGAAGGGTATTGATGTAATATTTGTCTTGCAATTTATGTTAGGCTCTTTTTTTTTAATATTTGATCTTATCTTATACTTTAAGGTTAAATCTATTTTCTTCAAAGGTCAAAATTGAAGAGCTTATCTGGCAGTGAAATGTTAAGAAAGCTCTTTGAAGAAGGAAAACTTGGAGTAGATTGAACAATCCAGCAATAATTGTTATTTTGAAAGCTTTAAACTGTGCCATGTATTTAGATGTAGTAAACAGTCTCCTGAAACAGTGGAACTAGATCAGAGGAAATGACAAGAGTGGAACAGCTTGTCTGTTCTCTCCTTAGAAATTTAATATTTCAATCCAGTGGTAAAAATTAATAATAGTTCTAGTTAGATCTGTTTGATACCTAATTGCAGTAATTTGAAGTACCATGCTAATATGTGCTTTGCAGAAGTATTGCAAATTCATTTTTGCATTATTAAACGGTCAGAAGAAAAATGGTCAACTCCTAGTAGTATTTTTTCTTGGCCCTCTCCAGTGCAGTGAAATACTGCATTTTACCTCTGTCATATGTGTGCACTCATTGAAGTAATGCAAGAGTAGAGAAATGCTGTGTCTTGGGATTAATTCATTGAGGAATTTATATGCTGCACTGGAAGATGGGAATGCAGTGTGTAGATATATGAGAGCTCATGTACTCAGGCTGTCCAAATCAATGAACCTCCATTGAGGCCAGCTGGGAATTTGGTTGTTTGCCACCTTTGTGTGTATGACTGACTTTCCAGAGAAGCTCTTGCTGCTTTCCTGAGTTCCTAGACAGCACTACCATTAATCCTGTAATTGTAGTCTGGAAGGCACTGAAAGCCTCTTTAGTGGTTGGGCATGTTCTGTCAGCAGCTTCTAGGTACTGTGCATTAAGATTCCAACTATCGAGGATAATAAAATGTGGATATTTAAACAGCACTGATATTAGAGTTTAATGTTATATTGTGTATAAAATATGGTTTTAGTGTGCATTGTTGTTTTTTTTTAAATTTTCATGTAGATAAACTTTATCGAAGTCAGGTAACTGAATTCAAAAGAAAGAAATGGAGTACCAGATAAAGACTAGGAGAACATGAATAACTTTCAACTGAAGTTGTTTCATATACTTGATTTTAATGAAAGGAAGAGTGATTTAAAAATAAGCTTGATGTACCACACTTACTAATTTAATAGTCGTTATAATAAAGAGCTTGAGGGTGTTACTAATTGTTAACCTTAGCAATATTGATTGTGTTTACTCTTCTCTTGTTTTTCAGAGCTAACGAAGGCACAGGGAATTTTAAGGTGCAGATGTGATTTGAACTTTTCTCTTATATGATTTACTTCAGAAATATGTTTTTACCTCAATGTATTTAGTTTGTCTTTGTTTTTCTTGCACTGAGTGCAGCCTGAACTTTTAGCAGTGTCATGGAATACAGTGTATGTTCAAACCTGTCATGTGGCATCACAGAGGAGGAAGTGAATGCTTCCAAGGCTTGGGAATTAGATATGGTAGGAGAATGGGAATTATACTGACAAAACTTCACCTGAGAAATTCTAGGTAATTACTTTTGCATCTTCCACCAAAAGGTACATTACTATGGCTTTGCTTGGAATACTAAGCAAAAGTGTCATTATTCTCTCAAAAATGATTTTTTGAAGAAGGATGTCTAGTTGTGGAAAGCTTACCTACGTTACTCAGAGGAAGCATTATCCAAGGTATAAAGATGGTATAATTTTCTGCATGGTTGTAATTGAAATAATAAGCTATGCAAATTTTCTGGACAACATTTTTGTAGCCTGCAGCAAAGTGCTTTTCAGCATCTCTTCACTATCAAAGCTAGTTGTCTCAACAGTGGCTATTCTAATAAGTAAGAAATAGCATCCCCTACGCTCCTGAACAATCTCTGTTCTGTTATGGATCATCATACTGGAGAGAAAATGAAATTGGCTGAGATTTCTAGATGGACTACTCACTGTTTGCTGCCTTTGTTATTTCATAGGATCTTATTAGAGATTCACTGAGTATGCTCTTCCACTATTTTGGATGAACATTTAGGAAACAAAATTCTGTTCAGGGCAGGAAGGATATATAATTCAAAGCAACACAGTGTATGTTGCATTTCATTGTTTCGGGGATTGTAGGAATCAAAAGATGAAATGGCACAGAATAACAGAATGAGATGTTTTACTGGTACTGCTAGCAGCAGAACTTGGATTTTACTGTATGAGAATATCAGCAAAGTGTATTACTAACTGAAATATGGATTCTCTTAATTCTTTTTTTTATTAGTTTCCTTTGTTTTCAGCAGAGTTGATTTCTAATCAATGTTTTTTCAAGCACATATCTGAAGTGTTGGATATGACAACAGCTATTCCTAGTATTTTTAAATACTAATGACATTTGGTATGAGAGATCTTATCAGGCCATCTCAAACTGTCAGATAATTAAGATTTCATGTGCACCAAGTGTAAGAACTTAAGTTCAGTTTCACAAATAGAAATCCATTCTGTAGAATGGGAGCAATATTTCTAAAAATGTATCTGTTAATTTTATTCACTTAGTACTCTCAAGCACCACCCAACATTTTGTACATTCTTTTTTTAGTCCTTATCACACTTCTTTTTTTTCAACATTCTTGTTTTTATATCACCTCCAGTCTTTCATGTCTCTTATTTGCCTTTTCTTCTTTTTGTTTGACTTTTGTCTTTTTCATTTTGGACCAAACATGAATGATCAGAGGGCAGTTGAAACATATTATTACCCTGTGTTTTCTAATTTTGAAATGTCAGGCATTTATTCAATCTGATATTCTGCATGCTGTTCCAATAGGAATAGTTTTGCCTTTTAATACATATTTAGCTCTTAACATAATTAAGGAGTGTTAGTGACTCAGAAAAGGGGTTTTGTGTGTGTATTTTTCCCTTTTAAGTCATGAATAATGCATTTTCAATCATGTTAATTCTGTTTTTCTGAGGATGTTGAAGGTAAAAGGCTGCCCACATTAACTCTCAGGGAATCATTTGGTACTGCTTATAATGTCACTATCCATAGACTGAAGTGCCATTCTGCACGTGTGCATATTTAGATTCCTATATGGTTTTTATAGCAATGCCACATTTCTTAACAGAAAGTTAAAAAAAAAAAAAATTCTACACCACTTTCAGTTGTTTTTTTTTCTGCATATTACCTCTCTGCTTCAGCATATTTCTTCTTCTTTATGTTTTTCTTTCTGTATCTTCATTCTTTTTATTTCTATTCCATGATCAAGAGGTTTGCTCATCTACCTGCCAAATCCATCTCTTATCTATTTCTCATAAAACATACTCCAATTGCTTTTAATATTGCTCTGTCCTCGATTATTTATCTAACCTCTTTTTCTGAATTAGACATTGAATTAATATATTAAGTGGGTTTTTTGTTGTTTTGTTTTTCCCCTGGGGTGGATTGAGAGAACAGGTTATAATGCTCTTGGCCATTAACGGTGATTTCTTTATGCAGTAAGTGTAAACCCAGTGTCATCAAGCTTTCAGCCAGCTTAGGTTCCTAGCTGTGGTCCTGCTGGCATTTCTAGCTCTTACATGAGTAAATCAAACCTCTTCCAAAAGTACTGTTATTGTGATAGGTATTTTAATTTATGATTGAATTCAAGGGTAGTCTTTAAACCTCTCAGAGCTTTCTTTCAAGTACTTATTTTAATTCATTATTTAATTATGGGTTAGTATTTGACCCCAGTGCTCTGACTTTGTTGTTTTTTTTTTTCCCAAACTGAAACAATATGATGAAGTGTGGATAGTATACGACAACAGTTCAGAAGTTAATGTAAAAATCCAATTAACTGACACAAAAGGGAATCTGTTTATCACACTGAATGCAGTCACCTGCTCTGCCTTTGTACCCATTTGTTTAGCTGCCCATATCATCAGTCAGCTGTTCAGAACTTTACCCACAGAAAAGAAACCTATTAGAATCTTGGAGGCTGACATGATAAATGTTCTCTTGTTACAGTCCTCACTAAGAAAGTGTATAGAAATTATACAGAAAGACCATTCAACTGTTTTTGCCCTTGTGTTCTGCATAGTAGTGTATTTTAATGGATTCTGGTATTTTATGGACTATTAAGTTGATTCCAGCCCAATACATAATACTTCTAACATGCAAAGGAAGTTAATTTCCTTGCGTTCCATAATAATAGCATTTAACTATTTGAATTCATGTCTGATGTACAAACTTGATTTGGAGAAAAGAAGCAAATCTTAGGAAATCTCTCATGCTTCTGTGTAAACCCTTTTTTAGAAGTGGAGAGGGGTTGAAGGGAAGAGAAAGTTCTTGAAATGCTCTCCAGTACAAATTTCTATGATGAATTAATAGGAAATTTCATTCTTTTTTATTTCATTACTGAAATAGGAACGAAATCAATCATGATTTTTAAATGTTGTTTCAAACAGCAGGAAGTTTGAACACAGAGTCTGTTAATACATAGTTAGTTCCTTCCCTCTGTGGTAGTTTGGAAAAAGATCAGAGAGAAGTCCAGAACTTAACCTGTCATCTGCAGTTAGTGGGCCTTCATTAGGGTTTGGAGATTGCCAGGGATGATGGCTGAAAATGTACAGGGTCTTAAGTTCATGTGCTTCTTTGCAGCCTTTGGAGAAGAAGTTTGTGCGTGTTTCAGGAGAGGCAACGATTGGACACGTGGAGAAATTCCTCAGGAGGAAGATGGATCTGGACCCTGCTTGTCAGGTGTGTCCCTGGCAGTAGCAATTGATACTTCGTTATGGTCTAATGCCTATGCCTCTGCTGTTTGTTAATGCAGAACTAGGAGCATCTCTCCCAACTGATTTGCAACATGTTTAAATTCTCATTATTACGTGTATGAATTCTAAAGTGCCATTTCCAGTTGCAAATTTTCTCTAGACTGTTCTTACGAGATTTGTTATTCATTTTTTTATGTGTGAAGAGATTATTTTTTTTTTTGAGCAATTAAAATTGCTTGTAATAGCCGAGTAGATCATACTTAATTTAAACTAAATGCAGGCATTGTTGTTTGGAATCCATCAGGCACTTGACTTTGGCATCTGATGTACATTTGTATCGTTGGTGTTTTGATGAAGAGTAGGAAGAAAACGAGAAGATTTATTTTAATGTTTTTTCCCTTTGAAGTCATCCTGCAGTGACATCATACTTCTTGGCATCCTCTCTATAAGGACAAGTGAGACTGCAGGGAGACTTGCAGCTTGGCTGATGTGAACATTTTTATGTAAAAATAGCTATGTTCTGTAATCAGATGTGTGTTCCTGCAGGTGTGTTATCTACAGCCTGTGGGGTAAGATTGGAAGGAAGTTTGTTCTTAAACAATGTCATTGCTGATGTAGCCTCTCTGTGCCAGTCTTAGCCCCTGAAACAGATGTTTCTGGTACCCTAGAAAAGCAAATTTCAGCTTTTGAATAACTATCCCAAATAGTCATGCTGACCTCCATAACTGTTTCCTTTGTCCTTCTCTGGATAATATGGGTTGGCATAGAAACCCATAGATTGCGATCTAGTGCTTTCTAGGCCAATTTTCCCTTGGGATTAATTTTATGAGGAATGTCCCTTATATGATCATTTTCCTTTTTAACTTCCTCTTACTTGGTGAGTATTAATTTGTGATTGCCTGTTACCGTGTTCATTTTGGGGAAATAGCTCTTAAGTGCAGTAAACATGTCATCTAATGGAAATAAATGCCATAATGAGAAGGCTACTTTATTTTAATTGGATTTTTCAAAGTTGTGTTTGAGTTAAGAAGCTGCACATTCATTTTTACTTTAAGCAAGAGGTCAAGCTGTATTTAATGCTGTCTCACTTGTCAGTACTGCTAGCTGGCTACAATTTTACCACCTAGTCAACACTACAGTAGATTTACATCTCTTGTATTGCTGATGCCTCTTTCATTACAGAATATAATTTTAAGGCAGAAGGATAACTTTGAGACATGGATTTAGCAACTGGTTTCCATGCTGAACTAGGGGTTCTTTTGGTGGCTTTTTTTAATTTGTCATTACAGAATGAATCCTAGTTTACAATTAGCAGGCAAAAATTCTGGCTTTGGAGCTAGAATGAGAGAATTTAACTTAATGAGGAGATGAATATGGAAAAAAAAATCTGTTAGAAGACACTGAATCTTTAATGACTACCATTTAAAACTGGGGCAGCAAGAGGGTCAACTGTGGAGTATTTTGAAGAAAGAATTCTCATTCTGTTTTGAAAGGTTGTCAGCAGTTGACACTTTTTAAGTTGTTAAATTCATACATCAATGGAAAACAAAACAGGCAAGTCTGTCTTCCTACAGTAACAACTGTAGAGTCCAGCATGCCAGGGAAACAGGAGGGTTAACTGCAAACTACTTAAAAAAAAGAAAGGTTGTTAAAAACTTCAAATCTTGATGTTAAATATTTAAGTCTATATGTATTTTTTTATACCGTATCAGTATTTAGTGTTATTTCCAGATTAACTCTTACTTTCTGGCTTCTTCCTGGAAGTCAGAAGCAGAAATACTACTGAGCAGTTTATACTATATGTGCTTTCTGGAGCCAATATTTAAGATTTATTCTAAGAGAAATATAATATGAGAATGAAAAGGAATACTCCGTTAATCTGTAAGGATTAGAATTCTGTTCCCAGTGCTCTGAACAATACAGTCTACCAGCGTGACATGCAAATCTAAATTTTTTTCATGGAGAGAAATGTCAGTGTGCAAAGGAGCACACATACAGACAAACTGAACAACACAAAGTATAGTGGGAAGTGGTTGTATAACCAGGTAAGAAGACAGGTAACAATATTACAGTATATGCTCTCTGACCAGTGCAGTGGCAAAGCATGAACTTGTTCCTCCCTGAAAGCTATACAACGTCATGTTGACAGTGCTCTTAATTTTGTGGTCTGATCACTGTAGTATGGATGAGAACCCTCTCCAGGAATTGCTGTGAGGAAGAATATAGTGAAGGTGCAGTTGTGAGAGAAACAGTGCTGGGTTGGTTGCTCTAATAAAGAAGCTTATTTTTTGTCAATTGTCAAGGCAAAAAGAGGTCCAGAGCACTTCACTATGAACCTCTTTTTTCCTGAAGTAACACTTTTTGTATTCAGCTACTTAACAAAAGTGCTTTCTCTGGAATTGCAGACATTGTTGATGTCGTTGAGCTGCAGTCGAGGATGTTATTTAGAATTGCTGAGTATGCCTATTACTTCCATCAGAAATGTTGGTTATATTTTGAAGAACAGAGTTCTTGCTGACAGTAGCATACAGTGAGCTTTGTCTTTATTATTCAAGTCCTTCTTCCAAACAGTCTTATTAAGCAAACTTTCTCATGTTTTCTTGCTCAGAATAAAACTGAGGGTAGTATTGGCCCATTTCTTGCCAGTAGCACTGACAAGTTGACCTTTTTTGCAGATAACGAATGACTGTGGATGTTTGTGTGATTTGATCTAAGTTCCTATTTAATCCATCACAGCTATTTCAAAGCAGTTTGGGTTTGTTTCATTTTTTCAGTAGGCTCACCCAACAGGAAATGAAGCAAGCCATCTTCTCCATTCCAGAAGTAAGCCCCAACTCAGGGGATGGAAGGGGAGCTAAGTTAAAACTTGACAATGTTTGTGTTCTTCCACAGGTAGACATAATATGTGGTGATCACCTGCTAGAACACTACCAGACACTGAGGGAAATCCGGCAAGTCATAGGAGAGAGTGCAGTACAGGTATGTGTGGCACTTGGGATTTTGTACTGTTTTAAAATAGGTTAAGAAATATTCCGTCAGGTAAAACCAACGTATCTGGAGAAATTACTTAAGAAACTTTCAGCTTATGCAAATTGTTCTTTATATTGTAAATGTAGTTGAGAAATATACCAGGTAAAAGAAGTGTTCTTGGCAGCTTGATGATGTTCTGGGTATGGAATTCTTATATTCTGAAACAGGCTGCTGTCTTACTAATGACAAATCATATCAGGTTTTTTTTTCAGTTACCGTTTATTATTTTTCTTCCTGGTGATTGCATCTCTGCAAAGATTATCAGAGTGCTGAAGTATCCCACATAAGGCTAAGGCTAACTTTGAGTCTGTACAGGGGAGTATCAGGGGAGCAATTGCTCATAAAAACACAAACCAGAGTGCAGTTAATGTCCTTGATGCGTATTACACAGGTCTTGATCACAACTTGAAGGTAGCCAACTGGGTTTTTTAATCAATGATTTACCATGTTAAATGCTGCTGGCACTGCAAATAAGAAAACCTTTTATTTCCCTGGGAATCTCTCCAAACAGCTTTATAATGGAAGGGTCACACCATTTCAATTGCAACAAAAGCAATGAAATAATCTCCCAGTGCTGACTAGAATATGGAAGTAAAACCATGTTGTATGGTAAATAGTATATTAATCGAACCTGTCAGTTTGAAAAAAAGTTTACTGGTTAGTCAACTGTGGTAGGAACAAATGGGGTTTAGATTGGCATTGTATTGAAAGGAATATAAGTAATGACACAGAAGTTAAAGTAGCAAATTCAGTTCTCGTGACTTGTCTGTTTGCACTCACAGTCCACTACACTTAAACTTCACACTGAGCCCTTTTATGCTGTAAGAGGGGTTGTGTGTCAGGGGCAAAGGGTAAAAAGCCAATCTGAAGGTGTCCTGGGCAGTGCATCACCTGTACCAATTTCTCTAACGAGGAGAGATCCCGCAGTCAGGGCAGATGCACACGGATCGTGCTACAGCATTGGCAGAAAGTGAAAATCTTTAAGGCTTATGGTGCATATCATGGCTTCTGCAGTCAGAGGAAGTGAGTGTCAAACTTGATGTCTTGGCTGTTGATCTGATAGTATGAAGCAAAACTTAAGATTTAACCTTATGGAGTATAGAAAATGGGAGGAAGAAACCACTAGTAGCCTTACCCACTTTAGGGAGTATAGAAACTGGGAGGAAGAAAAAACTAGTAACAAACTTGCAAGTTTATGGTAAATATAGCATACAGCAATCAACAGAAATAGTGTTGGAAATACTGCCTAATAAAAAGCTTCAGGAAATAACAGGGATATCATTAAATGTATGTAGTTTTAGACTTCATCGTTGCATCAAATCTTTGTGTATGAAAGATACTCTTGGGAAATGAATGAACTGTAATGAAAACTGCTTTGTTTTCATTTATTGCCAGAAGTGGATCTTCCTGATTGAAGTTCTGAGTTTTTCATTTCTTGTTAAAATAGGGTATTCCTGATTGATGTTTAGTGGCTAAGTGCCAGTCAGCAGCTCCACAAAGAGAACAGATGTCTGAGGATCTGTTCTTTGAGGATATAGCAAGTCTCATTATACAAAGTCAGAATGCTAGGGATTTCTAGCAAGCCTGCTCTCTTGGGCAAACAGAAAAAAGGTCTTTGCTTTTTGCCAGGTCTTGTTTTCATTAGACCTGAAATTCAATGGTTTTCTTGGTCCAGTGAGACTGACTACACAGGAACATTTGAGAGATTTTTTTACGTTAAGCTCCAGTTTCTAGAATTTGATGGTTGGTTGAATCTTTCTAGTTATCCCGAAATGTGATTTTTAAGCTCTAAGGGAAGGAAAATTTAAATGTTACTGCACAAAATTAATATTAAAAGTGGTTTTGTTTGATTTCTATAATGGTGTAAAACTTCTGGAATTTTCTACAAGTAGAGATCAAAGGCTGCGACAGAAATCTTTAAAAGGCTGAATTTTGCTACAAAGTGCTATAATTAGCCTGTGATTTTGAGCAAGTAGTTGAGGAAGGAAGCTTGTTATTAATTATTATGACCATGTAATTTCTTCCTTGCACTACTTTCTTCTCCTTTGCTGCGTGACTGCAGTGTGATCCAAGCTAAAGGTGATTTTCACCTATCTGAAACTGCCCTTCTCAAAGGTCTGTGTCACTGAGGGATATAATGAACTCGCACATGGACAAAGCTAAAAAGAGTAACTTCCTTTATGGCCCTGGCCCTTGGCACAGAGTTCCTGTGGGTGGTACTTTTCTCTTTGCAGCTCTCACCTTCTTGTAACTCAATCCCAGTGTTTCCTGAACTGGCCGGTAAGAGCTGTGATACAATTTAGTTAGTGTCTCCCTCTAGCACACATCTGCTATGGAAGTTTTTTTCCACTCTTTTTCTGTGGGAATATTGAATTTGGAAGGCGGGACACCCCTCACTACTGCTGCTCTTATAACATTGAAGGGTGCATGTACCATGATTCTGTCAGTCTGCTCACTCTAATGCTTACATTTGGATTTAACAGGTGGGGTTCTTTCCAATTTAGGTCAGGTTTACAAGTGTTTGGCAAAAAAACGTAGAGGCAGGAGCTCCTGTGAGAAGAGCTTGTACTTTGCTTTTCTGTTGGACGCATCAGAGTTGCACTGTTTTGAGATCTGCAATAATCAGAGTGTGGTCTCAATCTCTCTGTATTTCCATCTCAGATTTCTGTCTCTAGAGAAAGCAACTGAACAGACACAAATGTGTAATACCTAGAAAGTGAACAATTACAGAGTAAGCAGTGCCAGTGTTGGACCACGTCACAACTTCTCTTTGTATAGAAGTAATTGCAGTGGGTTTGGCCTTTGATTTGAGAAGTGTATTTCACATGTAAATAGGTCATTTCTTTGTGTTCTGTTGCCAAATGTACTTTTGAAAACTCTTAAAGAATACGCTGTAGCATTTCTTTCCTTTAAGAAAAGTTTCCATAGAGGAAAAGCTGTGTTGATCACAATTTAAAAAATAAAAATAAAAAAAAAAGGAAGTTAGTGCTTTGTTTTCTCTGTTGAAGTAGGAGTAAACATACCTTTGTGAAGGTATAACAAAACACTATGTGCCAAGAGGTTGATAAGTAACTTTTAAGTACCTAACAAAAAGTGAAGGCAAGCAGGATCCTGTCTCCACATTGCAACACGATGATCCCATTGTGTTTGGTACTGAGTAAAAGAATTAATAAAAGCTCCTTTCTCTCATATCTACTTGAGTTAGTAATGAATTTCTATTTATTAACAGAATGAGAAGATGAAGGAAAATAAACTGACACTACAAAAACCAGCAGTGAAATAGACACTTTCTTGTTGATTCTCATCCATTAAAGTTAAAATTAGTTATCCAGTACCCTGCACTGGGCCCTCTGTTGTCATTGTAAGCATCCTTTAAAGAGAAGTGAAATGACTGCATGAAATTGACAGTGCACATTTGTTGTTGCTCTGAAGCTGTTTTTATTACCTGTTATTATGCAGTTATCTACCAGAACTAAAGAAAATAATAGTAGAAGAAAGAGTTATGCTTGTGCTCAGCAGCAATTATTTTCTTCCCTGATGAAGGATCTTTCTGGCACTGAAGGCAAAGCAATTTTATAATTAGCATCCATCTTTCAGACAGAACATCAAGGTACTGATAGGGGCTGTCTGAGAATGATTCCTGAAGGAAGAAAAAGAGTATGTCATGGAGGTGTGGACAAGTACATCCTATTCACTTGAGTCCTTCTAAGCTCAATTTCCTGATTTTTAGGTTTCCTCCAATCCCAAGTAACTCAGCTTTTTGGGTAATTAAGGATACCAACTTGTCAAAAACTTTTTTATGTGGTGAGGGAGCTTTTTCTTAAATACTTATATTCTTCCAAAAACATCGATTAGACCACTGTCATACTTCACAGGTTCTGTAGTATAATGTAGTAATGGCATAAAGTGAAGGCAGTCGTGGTACTTTTTATGTATAATTTAAATGGTAAGTCTTCAGAGTTTCTGTTGCTTTGGTGGTTGGTTTGTTTTTAAAACGTTCACACTGCGTAACTTCTGGAACACACACTGAGTCCTAATGTTAATGGATAAAAATACCAAAAGTGAAAGGTGTTAGTAAATTTTAATACCTTGTCTGTGATTAATGCATTTCTCTCTTCAAAAGAAAGCATTTATTAAAGCCTGCCCGTATAAATAGCTCTGATGCAAGGCAGATTCCTGGGGGATCAGCAGTGGGAACAGGTTCCAGAGGTGGAAGAAGACTAACCAGTAGATCTTTCACCAGCTGTGCAAATTAAGTAACACAAGTAAGATGTATTGTAATGAGTCAGGAAGTATTGTCTTGCAGGTGAAATGGGTATTTATTAACTTCAGTGGAAGCACAGGGATTTAAAAAATGTGTTGTTCATCAAAAAATAGGAAGAAATGGTAAACTGGGCAGTGTGGCTTTATTTCTGCTTAAGGAAACTGATGGAATTATATTAAATGTATTACTGTCATATTCAGGACTCTGGCTAACTTGTAGATATGGAGAGATACAATGCTTTTGCACTTTAAAAAAAGAGGAAAAGTGACTTGATCTTTTTTGTTGTCTTTCTATTGTAATTATCCTGATTGTCAAAAGTAACAGAGCCACTGAACAGTAAGCTGGAGCAACCAGTGGAGGTACTGAAATTAGCAGCAGAAGTTGGAATTCAAGTTCCATGCTCAGGCAGCAGTGTGTTTCATTCCTCTTCCTCAAATGTCTTTTTGACTTCTGGTGTCTGGAGTTAATGGCCAGTATTTGGTAGCTGCTTCTGGAGCTATTTAATTAAGTTATGTATTACAACACTGCGAGACAGATGGGAAGTAGTGTGAGTTGTAAATGGTGCCTTTTGTGATGGAATTGTATCACTTTAATATAACTTATTTTAAAGTAAAGAACTACATTTTTCTCTTAAAAATCCTTCTCCATCTGAAAGGAGAGGGGAATTATATATATTTTTAATCTGCTTTGATATTTCAAAAAATTCACACCCTTTTATGGAAGGAAGGGGAGTGCAATGGAATGAGTGAGATTGAAGCCATGCAGTGACGGAAATGCCTTATGGAGAAGGCAAAGTGATACGATAATACAGTTTCTCTCTTCTCTCTAGGATGGCTTACTTGTGCTGCACTATGGCCTGGTGGTATCTCCTCTTGCCATACCTTAGATTGCTACAATATCAGGAGGTGAAAGAATCCAAAGTCATGAAGCAACGTCACTGCTGTTTCTCACCAAAGAAGGCCATCGTATTTTCTGTGACAGGAGACAAGTGAAAGAAACTCCTGCTAACTGCTGTATGCTTGTAACTGGACGTGTGACTCTGACAGCTATCAAATTTCACTCAGCTCAGGGACTTAAAACGCTCAGAGTTGCTGCATTTCTTTAAATACTTCCTAAAACTGCAAGTTCTCACAGGATGAACAGCCTTTTTTCCCTAAGCTGTGGGATTTTGCTTACTTCTTAAGTGTCTAGCTGAAACAGTATTCTCAGGGATGATCTTCAGAGGGCAGTATGGTGTATTCTGGGTGGAAACAGTCATTTGGTGCAAAAAAGTGTATAGTGATCATCTGTCTTCAGATGTGATTTGGGAGAGGAAGGCAGCTCTTCAAATGGAGACCAAAATAGGTAGGAAATGATGTATTACGAACTTTATTCCGTTGTTTTTCTTGAAGAGAAACAATTTTTCTTTGCACTTGAAAAATATTTGCTGGTAGTTTGACTTACACCAAATTGTGGATCATACATCTCTAATCTGAATGGAGATGAGCTGGCTGTAAGCTGGTTAAACTATGCATGGAGGCAAGAAAAAAAAAAAGTAGCACCTCTTTCTACCTGCTTGCTGTATTTAAAATAGCTGAATTCTGCTGTCCTGTAAAATCTGTCAGACAACTTGACTAGCAGCAGCATGGGTTCCTTCATTTTAGCACACATCTTTCAAGCAGTAGTGAAAAATGGTAGCTTTTTCCACTTCTTGCAGTATGTGTTTGTGAGTGGAATACGAAGCAGGTTTGAGGGATTAAATAGTATGGCATGTGCCTGTTACTACCACGTTCACAGAGGACAGTAGGTAGCTTTTCTGTTCATTTGTTTCAACGTATTAAATTATTAGGTTTTGTGAAAGCTGTAGTACTTCAGTTCTGTTCTGTTGATGCTTTTTTATTGCCTTTTGTGCAGCAGTAAGGACTAGAGCTTTCTGTGCAATGTTCTTGCTGCACATTCAGTTGTATATGTGGAGATTCATGAAAGCTACTGTTAAGAACCAGGGTCCCTCTATGGTCAGTGTAGTGAAGGGAAGAAGAGTCCTTTGTGAGGCATTTCAGAGCACTTAAGCTAGCTCAAATGCATTTGCTTCCTGTCCTGTATGCTACTATCATGTCAGCAAAGGAATACTGGCTTCCTTTGTCTAAAGAAAGCTTTCATGAATCCCCCTTCAAGTCTTTACAATGTTCAGTTTTGCCTGTGAAGGTAACACCACAAAAGAAAAGTCTTCTTTGAAGTAATTCTTGTGATGCTTCTAAAAAATTAAAGACCAACAAAAACATGCTTAACTACAATTGCCTATTTTCCCATCAAAGTGTGTACAAAAGTAGTGTTTAAAATACATCAGAAAGTCGAAATATTTTGTAAAGACTTCGTGAGCTGTGTTGATAAGAGATTATATATTGTAATGGTAAAATAAAGTTTATTTTAGCTAATTTTATATTGAACTCTCATTTCTATTTCAGCCTGCCTGTGTCAGCCTCAAAGTTGTAGCAGTTCATTATTGAAGCTGCTGGATGTGGTGTTGCTAGAATCACTGATTTCAGTGAGAAGATTTAACTATGAAAGATGTTTTAATGTCAGAATGTCCATTGGAGTTAACTGTAATTTCATTACCTGGAATAAAATGAAATCTCTGGTGATTTCTCAATACATATACAGGATAAATAATCCTGTAGTCACCAGGCCCCTTTTTTTGCTTGATTTAACATCAAGAAGTCCCCTGTGAACCAGGTTTTCCTCTGCAGCTCTGGTCATCCCAGCTGTTTGCAAGGTGTCTGGTTTGGACAGTACTGCCACTTCTTGTTTCATCACTAATTGTAATTTTGTTTTCTATGTGAGGCTCTATTACAGTTGCATTTTATGTTGCAAATTCTTCCCTAGTCCAGGTTTGAACTTTGTGCCTACCAAAGGACTTTGCAGTGTTTAACTGCCATGCAGAAGCTGATAGTTAATTGAAATTTGTCTTTCTAGGATAACACTGACTTGTGCGTAGCCTCAAGGTGACAATGTTGCCACTAAATATGATGTGAGTGTTAGACTTTGTAAATAAAAATTAATGACAGATCCATCTAGCTGAACTGTGCTAAATCGGTGCTATTCTGACTGGAGCAGTAACTGTATCGAGGCTTATGCAACATCTTTGCAGAGTTTATCAGTAGAGTAAAGCACATGCCACTTAAAATGAAACAGTCAAGGCTTTTTCATTCTTCAGCGGCTTAATGAGGGAAGAGCTACAGCTAGAATGCATAAAAGTGCATTCGAAAACAAAAATGTTGGCTGGAATATTTTGTATGAGCCCTTAGTGACTTTTTATTTCCCATTTGTCCACTCCTTTCTTTTTCTTCCTCAACTGCCTCTAGACAGCATATTCTTAGTGAAGTTTTCTTGGCTGAACATTGTGCTTTCTTCCACCTTAACGTGTACCCTCAAGGCACTGATGCTTTATCTGCTCTCCAGCTCCTGCTGCACCCCCTGGGGTTCTGCTTGGCACATCAATGTGCAGTGGGGGGGTGACCTTTGGCAATTGTCAAGGCTGAAATGTGGGCTGTGTGGTTTCCTGCATAATCAGCCTGCCTGCTTAAAAATGTGCCAACCTTTCAGCTCTGCTGCTGCTGTTTTATTTCTGTTGGTCTCCTTTTAACCTTGGCTTTCCTCCAGTCGCTTGTGGTTCTGAGGATAGAATTGCTTCTGTAACACCAGGCTGCCTATGGGATGACATCTCTGCCCTCGTGGCAGGTGAGCCAGCCTCATGCTCAGGAGGTGAGAGAATATGGGCTTGGACTTGTTCATTGGTTTGCAGGCATTATATTGTTTCATTGCACGATGAAATAATTCTGGGTTTGTTTTATGGTTACCTATTTGGAGGTGACATGGCTAATTTTGAGCTCGCAGTTCTGCAACCCCTAGCAAGAGAAGGCCATGAGCTGTAGTGCCAGGAGCTCTCATAAATGCAAAGTCAAGCTGAGGCCAAGTCATGAGCACTGAGCCATGTGGGTTAGGTTCTCTTTTCCTTGTTTAATCTAGATTTACTGTAATAAGAAGATAAGTTTCAAGAGGCTAATCACATTTATGGCTGAGCTGTCTTTAAATGGACAGACTCCGTGATAGCGATGTATAGGCATTATTTATTTTCTTAATATTGCTGTTGCACCCGGACCTGAATTGTGCTGCCACAAGACGAGTGGTACAGAAGCCAGGAACTGCCTTAATGCTTTTTCCCAAAGATGAGGAGCAGCCAATGAGTTCCACTGATAAATCCTTCAGGCCGTCTGTTGCTGTGTATTATCTTCCTGTTCTGAAGGGAGGAGGGTCAGGTGGTGCACACAAGCCTGATGTTGTGCATGCTCAACAGAGAGAGGTATCAGGTGCTGACCAGAATGCTTAGGTACTACAAAACACCATTGTTCTGCTGCAATAGATACATGGTGAGAGAGATGGACAGCGTTACATGCAGTATTTCATCACTAGCTTTTCTTTTTTTCTGCCTTTTTTTTCTGCAACCAATTCAATGCAAAGAGAAGAAAGGTGGCTGTCAGTTGAATTTCTCACATTGTCTTTGGGATCTCTGCTGAAAGAGCCAGCAGATCTTACATTTGCTTAAGCTTCAGGAAGGGGCCATAGATGCAGGTGAGCTGGTCAAATTCTGTTGTTTTTTTGAGGGATGAATAGTAATTCCATCTGAGGTGAAATGTGATACTGATGTAGTGCCCTGCGGCTGCAGAGCTCTTGCTGAGGCTGTATTGTATTTTCATTTAGTATGATGATGTATTTGTGTCAAGGCAGTAAAGACTTACAAAAGAAACATTTCCCCGAGTGGAACAGAGTTCTTCTGTTTTCTACTTGCTTGATAAAATATGCCATTTGGAAATAAAAACCTCAGATATTTATTTTCTTCCAAGGGAAGCATTAGCTCTAGAGAAGTGGATGGAGAGGATTTGGCAGAGATTATGAAGAAAATAAAGTGTTCCTGCAGGAGCTTTCTACAACCACGTGCTGCTGATAAGGCACCAGTCAGTTCTGCATTGCTTGTGCTGTTAGAGGATTGACTTGAATTTAAAGGGTCAGCTCTCACTGATGTGCGTGGACATCTGATCACTCTGCCTGCTGGCATGAAGGGCTGCACATGGGTAACTCACTTGAGGCTGAAACTCTTCTTGCAGAGGTCTCTGCTAGGAGCTGGCAAGAAGAGTGTGGGACAGATCCAACCCTAGGTGCTGGGAGAGACTTTTCCCTAAATTGTCATTGATTCATTCTTGCAGAATAGCAGGGTTTTGCCCAGTCTCAAAATGGAGGTGTTTTCCTTTGGCAGGAATGCAGTGTTTATTGGGTTTTCTTTGGCTTGTTTTCCTTTGGCATAATCCTTAATGGATTCCAGGATCCAAACAAGTGCTATTGACAAAACTGCTCCTCGTGTGTAGTGGCCCTCCAAGTTTTGAAGGCACTGTACATATCAGCGCAGTTACTGCAGAGCCTCCAGTGGTGCCAAAGGGCTCTTGAATCCATGATCCCAATGGAAACGGTCTCTTCCATCACTGGAGCAGCAGGAATACAACCCAGACCTAGCCCAGGCTGTGTGAGCAGTCCCATCTCATCCTCGTGGCAATGAAATGAGGCACAGCTGCAGGGCCAGCATTTTCTTCCAGGAAAATGCAGTCACCCAGGCCTGTGGCAGAAGCCTGCACCCCTGCATGGGGGCTGCCGTTCTCCCCAGCATAAAGATAAAAGCAAGGCAGCATGATGAAGGAACAGCTGTCTGCTGCTGCTTCCCAGGCTGATGGTGCAGTCAGTGTCTGCAGCCACTTTTTACTGAGAGGTTGTGGCTCTGCAGAGGTATAAATCTTTGAGCAGCTGCAGTGTTCTTCCTTCCACCCAAGTGTTTAACCCGATAAGAAAGACTGGGCCACAGCAGAGGCCTTATTGTAAATCTCCACTGCAGCCCCTTAGAAGGAGCTGCATCTGCTCCCAAAACAATGCCTTGTCCTCCCCCGGGCTCCTTTGTTCTCCTTCATGAATGCAGGCCCTCTGTGTCATTAACTATATAGTAAATCCCAGCTTTGTTGGGAGCATGCAGCCAGCTGAGGAGGGAGGAAGCTGGGCTGAGGCTTGGAATTAAAGGACAGGTCAGGACCTTCCTACTCAAGAGGCAGATACCCCTGTCCCTGCTCTCATGGGTTTGTTTGGGAGATGGCTACACCCTCTGCTATTCTGTTAACCTTCCCCAGACATAGATTGTGTCACCTTCACTTGGGCACAGTAAGCCATTTGTAACTCGTGAGTGCATGGAGGAGGCACGGCAGCCATCTTGTGACACAATCTACAGCCTCTGAGCTCATTTTTGGGGCAAGCAAGGTCAGTCCCTCCATGGGCGGCCTTGCTTCCTGACTGGGCAGCCACAAACTTCACCAAGTGTGGCTGGTGTGGTGGACACCCTATGGGCGACCCTGCCTGCAGGAAGCTGCACCCCAACGACAGGAGCAGCTCTATGGGGTTTCCCCTGCCATATATTTCCTTCTTGTCTGCCAGCCTTTGTGAGAGTTGGGCTGTGAGCTCCATCACAGACAGGATGTCCTTGATCATGACTATCTCCTGGGTAACTAACTAGTGGCAGAACAACGGGGAATGGCCTCCAGCTGTGCTGGGGAGGGTTAGGTTGGTTGGTGGGAAAGGTTTCTTCTCAGGAAGGGCGGTGAGGGATTGGCACAGGTGGCCAAGGGGGATGGTGGGATTGACATCCATGGGAGTGTTCAAGAAATGTGGAGATGTGGAACTGAGGGATGTGGTTAGTGGGCATGATGGGGATGGACTGAGGCGGACCATCTTAGTGGTCTTTTGCAACCTTAATGATTCTATGACTAAGGGTGCTGCACGCCACGTGAAGCAGGAGGAAAGAAGACAGAAGAGCTTCATTTGGTTCAGGAAACTATTCCTTTCTTTTTAATTATTAACTTGTGCCTTACAATAGAAGAGGAAAGTGTGTGAGCGAACAGTTTTCTGGTTCCAGGAACTACTCTGGCAACACTGAGAGGACAGTACGATCTCATGATGGCAACCTCGCCTGGGCACTGACATGTAGCAGACGCGGTCTCCGGCTCTCGCAAAAGCTGGCAATTTTAAGGCATTGAAGGAAACCTACAGTTGTAAATCCTACGTCAGATTTGGCACGTGTTGGAAGGCCGGAGTGGAGGTGTGGATGTGGCATTTGGCAGTGCCCAGCTCCCCCTGCTGTGCATGGAGATGGGCACTGGGTGCTGGTTCCCAACCAACAAACCCCATGCACGTGGCTGGACTAATGCTACTGAGAAACAGAATCATTAGAACGAAAAAAGAAGACATTCCTTATTGTTTAAAATATGAGTGACTCACAGACCAGAAGCAAGGTGTGTTTATGGCTATTTCTGTGCTTCTGGCTTACAAGTGGATGCACCTTGAAGAAGAAGAAACACCTTAGCAACACATGGATTTGGACAGTAGGTGAAGGGCTGTAGCCTTAACCCTAGTTGTAGTTGAGTACCATTGCCCTCGCTACCCCTCCCCGAATTGCAGTGAGTCCCCTGCTCGCTGCCCTGAATCCCCGTGCACCCACAACACCCACCAGCATGCACCCAGCGACCTGTGTGGCCGCCTCCTGACTTGAGAGGGAGCAGCATGCCGAGCTCAGCCCTTACTTTGCCAGAGGCTGCTGAGCCCCGACCCTATGGGGGTCCTCATAACCACAGCTGCTGAGCACAACGTGGTGCCCAAGAGGCAATTAAAGGGCCGGCTGAAGACTGCTCCCACTCAAATGTAAAAGGGATGGGATCTCCGCCATTACATTTTAGCATTTGCAATGATTCCTCCATGCAGGTTGAATCTCTCCGTTTTCTTGGCAGTGGTTATGGTCCCATCAAGCATCCCAGCCTGACCGGATGATATCTTGGAGGTCGCTCTAACTGCCTCTCTTTGCTCCTCTTTCTTGAAGGATGGAGTGGAGGAGCGTGGCTGGAAAGAGTAGGTGGGGTTGGGGAGGGGGTTCATGGCTGGAAGGCCAACGCTCCCCATGCTGAACAGGTTTTCCTCTCCCTCCAGCAGCTTCCTGCAAGCATAGCACAAGCAAAGGAGTTTAGGTGGGGGTCACCTCACAAGACATCTTCACAGCATCAGGATGCAGCTGGGTAGGATGAAAACAGACCCAGGTCTGATTTTTGGTGCCACGCTTGGTAACATGGGACAGAGTGTTTGGGCTCGGATGGGGCCAGAGCACCCTACCTGTAGGCAGCAATCTCGATATCCAGGGCCATCTTGACATTCAGCAGGTCCTGGTACTCCCTCAGGTGCCGAGCCATCTCAGTTTTAGTGTTGCGCAGGTCAGCCTCCAGCTGCCCAATGGTGTCCTGCACAGAGGCAAAGAAAAGGGTTCTCAAGATCTCATTTTGGTTTTGTTTTTTTCCCCCAAGTTTTTCACTCTTCACACCCTAAACAGGAGCCTGGCATCAGGAGATCTCACGCTAACAGGGAAGGAGAAGCAGGCAGTCTGCAGGATACAGCTTGTGACTGCGTGCAGTGGGAAGGGGCTTTAAACATTGATGGTTTTATAAATTATTTGGTGGGTTTAAACATCGTCAGAGCAAGTATGGGGTTCGGTGGGACCAGACAGAGCACCCAGTGGGTGTTTGGGACACAGATTCGGGGCAATGGTAGAAAAAAGCCTGCACTGGGAGGGGAAGACCCAATCCTCCCAGGCAAATCCCTTGAGCTGCTGGCCTGAAAGCAGCACACCCCACTCCCACGGGGGATCTTTCCAGGCCAAATGCTTTCCTGTGGTGGATGCCCTGCTGTGCCACTGAGGCTGCACGATGGGCACAGGCAATGAGTAAGCAGTTTGCAGCAAGTGCCTGCAGAACCTGCGGTGGCCACTGCAAACACCAGCTCCCATCTCCTGCAGCCAGCTTTTTCCACTGCCTCTGCCACTGCATTGAGCATCGTTTAGCTTCTGTTCAGGCACACTGTGCAACAGACTCCCAAGCACTGACACACAGCAGAGCCTGTGGGCCACACAGAAGGAAACCACTGTTCTGCAGCTAAGTCACTTTGAAGAACAACACTGTTTAATCCAGCTGCATTGTTGCTGGGTTTTTATTCCAATTTTATTTCAAAGATAGGTTGCTCCCAGAATTAGCCTTTTCACTCAGCATTAGGACTATTTAGGAAGATTATTACATGTAATCCTTTCATCCACTGCGGGGAATGATGCATATTGTCCATTTCCACAATATTTGGTGAAGGCCCCAACTACTCAGCAAGACTGCAGGCAGCACGGAGCTGCAGCCCAGCTTCCTAGAGAGCCTGGCAGGATGTGGGCTCCATGACATGGCAGTACTTGGCAGAGGAACAACAGCAGCCATCAAGTATGATGCAAGGCTGCTGTTTCATTATCAATAAGGAAATGGCTTGGTTTGGAAATCAGAGATCACTTAGTAGCCATGCAATACAACAATCTTGGGATTTATTTCATTGCAAACCATGGACGTTTTCCCTGTAATAAGGAAAAGGGATCGTATGGCAGTAATGAAATAAGAGATACGGAGTGCTCAGTGTTCACCCCATGAATCCTCCCAAGGGCTCGAGAGATGCTGGGATCTGGCTGCCTTCACGTCTGCAGAACTCCAAGTTCTGCAGTGTCGATGCCATGGCCCAGGCCCTGGGGCGAGGGGCCAAATGCGGCCAGCTGGCTTCGAGGAATTACCCACAGTGTGGGGAGAAACAGCGAACTACAGGGGCAGGGATGGAGCGATGTCCCCAAGCAACAGTGCTGTGTGCACAGAGATCTTTGTCCCTTGCGACAATAGGCTTTGTAGAGGACTGTTCACGCCTGTCCCTCCTGAAAGGCCTTTCCTGCTCCCTAGGATGCTGCGTACGGATGAAGAAGGGCGAAGGCAGCGGGCAACGCCCAGGCAGGGCGGATGGAAGCCCTGCGCCGGGGAGAAGGCCGCAAGGATGGGGGCACTGCAGCTGCGCGGGGCGGGAGCAAGGCAGCGGCTCTCGTGCGAGGAGCCGGGGATGGGACAGATCGCTCGGGAGGACGGCGCGGGACGGAGGGGACCCGCTCACCTGCAGCCCGGCGGCCTCGACGCTGTGCCTTTCCTCCAGCTCTTGCAGCTGCCGCTCGAGGGACTCGTGGGCTCCGCGCAGGCTCTCCATCTCCCCCACCCGAGCCTGCAGCTGCCGACGGCACTCGCCCGCCTCGCGGCGGCTGGCCCGGACGGCCTCCTGGCTGCGGGCCGCCCGCTCGTGGAGGCTGGCACAGCGGGCGCGGTACCAGTCCTCGGCCGCCTGCAGGTTGCGGGCCGGCAGCGCCTCGTACTGAGCGCGCAGCTCCCGCAGCGCGGCCGCCAGGTCGGGCCGCGCCGTCGGGGGCCCGGAGGCCGGAGGAGCGGCGGCGCGGAGCGCGGCTCCCAGCTGGGCCAGCTGCTCGG